>MCJB01047868.1:17660-27938 GCA_002018475.1 Nicotiana obtusifolia | reverse complement strand
GTACTTTCATGTGAGTTGTATCTGGTTTAGCTTGGAGATCTCGAGGTAGTGCTGTTGTGTCGTTTGCAAGCCTTGAATTCCCCTATTTTATCTTATGTTCTTACTGTACAGTCTTCCAAACAGTATTATATTTTGTTCAGACCTCGTATTTAGTATTTTATAGAGCTCATGCACTCGATGACACCAGATATTGGGGTGGATTCATTTGTATAGACATTTTAACATTAGTTATTTATACTATTTCGCTTTTGAGACTATTTCTTATCATTATAGAAGTTTATTTTAGCATATTTGTTGTTGGCTTGCCTAGCAAGCGATGTTATGTACCATCACGGCTATGGTGGGAGTTTGGGGTCGTGACAAGTTGGTATCAGAGCACTAGGTTGTATAGGTCTCACGAGTCATGAGAAGACCTAGTAGAGTTTTGCAGATTGGTATAAAGACATTTGCACTTATCTTCGAGAGGATATAAGGCTTTAGGAAACTTTTTTCTTCCTTGTCGTACGATCTTATCTTAGCTTGAAGCCTATGTGTTCAATTCTTTACTAATCATTGTTTGTGCAATTTTGAGTACTCAATATCAGTTGGGCACTGACAAGCTTTGACGATGAGACAGACATCGTGCCAAATTATTTTCCCTTGTGTAGGAGGTCAAACTACTATTGTAACTTTGTGGATGAGTTGGTATCTATTGCAGCTCTAGTGTTGGTGTTTCCCAGGGGTTCAGGGCCTTATACGGTGTATTCTGATGATTCACGTGTAGGTCTTGACGCGGTATAGGAGCAGAATGGTGGGGTGGTTTCTTAAGCTTGCGGCGGTAGCAACCCTTGAGAAGGATTACTTGGTTTATGATTCGGAGATTGGCATTTGTACCATCGGAGGCGAATCATTTGGGCTATGGATATTCAGACCCTGGTCAATAGATTTACGAGATTGGGTATTTCTGGACTGAGTAGAGCTCTCGCTTATGTTGTTGCGCAGTCATCCTTGTTTGAGCGCATAAAGAATTTTTTGTATGATGGCTTTCGTTTGCTTATCCTCAGGAAAACGCCGTTGTGAGGTAGTGCTAAGGAGGTAGTCCATAGTGGGGACAGTGTGTCGCGACTTTGAGTTTGGATTTGCGTTTCCAGTATTGATGGTTCGAGGGAGATGGTCCTCGAGGAGGATCGTAGTCGCGGTGTTCTATTTGTCCAGGTATAACATAGAGGCATCATTATTCGAGGTAGAATTATTGGGCAACTCCCAACCTTCTTAAAGGAGGAGTCATTGATTACATAGCATTATACCATGGCATGTCATAGAAAGATTTTGATATAAGGTCACACAGGTGGGCTATCTCCTGTGAGAAGGTTGGGAGTTGCTTGATTTCTTATGAGGTTTCTATGAAGATTTTTACCATCTAACCAGTAGAATGCATGTGGTATGAAATAGTTTCAAATTGATTTTGAGGAATATGACACAACTGCCACGAGGTTGAGTGTGCAATTGGGTTGATGACTTAGGATGCATTATGGTTGGTGCGGCATGAGCTTATGATGAATATTGTGTAACATTGTGGGATCGTGGCAGTTAAGGATGAGCAGTCATTATGGGTTCTTGGATTATGTGATTGTGGATTGAAGCCATGTGGGGGAGTCTACTGTGTGTTGTGATAGATTCGTGACTCAGGGACGCTTGGGGATTAGATGATCTTAGTAGGATGACTTTGATGACGATTGAGCAAAGAATTGTTGGATGCATATTTTATTTCACCTTAGTGATATGTAGGGATCATGAAAGGACTTATGTTCAATATTCTTCTGTGGAGGTAGTATGCAAGGGGAGGATTCATTCAGTTGTTTCTATTTGGAGTGGTCTTGTGCGAATGGAGCGCTAATAGCTCGGCATGAATGATTATGTATTCGGGACTAGGACTAAGTGGGTGACTATCGAGAAGGTTTTATGGATTCAAGATTCGACATGCGGTATATAAGGATTTTCGGATTTGTGGGTGACTAAAGATTCAAGATTTCTGTTGGTCTATGAGATTGACTTGGAGCATTTTTGTATCGTTATCTGTCATGACCCAAAATCCCACCAAGTCGTGACGTCACCTAACCTAACCACTAGGTAGGCCAGCTGTACAAGTTACTATTATAATGAGAAATCATCAATGTAATTAATAAAATTACAAAAGAACTTAATAAAACTACCCCAAGAACTGGTAATACAAGTCATGCGCCACTAAGATATAGATATACAATTAATGTGCAGAATAAATACAATAAATGTTTGAAGTTTACATAAATAGAAATGATTCCCAAACTACCATGAACAAGAAGGTAGTTGGAATCTGAAACGCTAGTACGTCTCCAATGCAAGGCTTCATCCTCCCCAACTACTTAACTCTAGAATCTACATGCAAGGTGCAGAAGTGTAGTATGAGTACAACGACCCCATGTACTACTAACCTTAGAGAAGTAGTGACAAGGTTTTAAAGATAAAGATATTCGCTGCTCAATTACATGTATATCATGGAGAAAATATTCCAGAAAGACAATTACAACATAAAGAATATCGATAGTGAAGGTGCACAACTGGAATAGGGTACCAAACAAACTCTACTGATTAGACATGTTCAACAAATAAAACTTGCATTAGCCCTGCTCACAAAGAGGTATGCACCATATAATATGTGTGCTCATTACTCATACATGAATGTAAACATGTACCTAACATATCCGATTTTGTATCAATTTCCAAATAACACTTTCATGAGAACCTTTAAAAATCAAATATATCAATGCGTGATGACAACTTTCTTATTACGTCAATTTGATACGCCACCAACAACTCAACAAAATATTGGAATATCAACTCCACATAGGTAAATCTATCTTGACAACCAAATCATCAAATAATAACAGAGGCATAGATCAGCATGTTAGATGCAACTCAAAAATCATATAGAAATGCATGACAAACATAAAGAATACACATGCATATTTAAGACGTCACCCTCGTACCACCATATAGACATCATCAAAAAAAAATCCCTCAGCCATCACATAACATTGTCAACAATACCACCTCTATTTGCCGTGTGCGCAATATTAATAAGTGCTACCCTTGTTTCACCACGTGCACATATCAGTAAGTACCACCCTTATTTTGCCACATGCGTATACCACCATCCTTATTTCGCCACATGGGCAAGCCCGAAGCACGCCACCCTTATTTCTCCCCATGCGCAATAGTAATTACAATCGCATAACAAAGACCTCGTACCAACACCCAATCAATCCGCTCAACATGCCCACATGTGCCATAATCATTAAAAAGCTATATGCTAAATTTCCAACAACGATATTAGCCAATAGTTTTATCTATAAATGCACATTAAGTGACAATAATAAAATGCAGATGGGTGTTCAACATATAAGGCTTGACTACTGCTAAATCAATTATAACAACTAAGTTCAAGCAGTCATACAAAAAATCAAATATATATGTCGCAAAGTACACACGTCCCAATCAAGGCATAACACAAGAACAAGTACGGATGTGTGTTCATAATATGTGTATATCTATGTGTGAGGCAAGCATATCATAAATGCCAAGACTTTCTCATCATGTTCAAGATAAGGTACCAATATCCTCAACATTACTCTATCATGGTTTGTTGTGCTAACATAGTCAATTAATTGAATAAGACACAGATTCAAGTAGAACACACAACCAAACAAAGCAGAAAATAATCTAGAAACTACTCCGAGCATGAATACCCATGACACATGTATATACACTCATCAAATCATATATACATCATCCCTACATGTAGCGAACAATATCAAATATTAGAAAAGATTCCGTCATTCAAACCTCGGCAAGACACTTACCTTAAACAAGACAAATCAATACTCTAAAAATGCCTTTCCACGCGAATCGACCACTGAAAGGCTCGAATCTAGCCAAAAACAACTCAATAACATCAAATAGTGCCATAAGAATCAAATCAAAACAATAAAGATTGAATCTTTAATCTAAACATCAAAGTCAACCAAAATTCAATCCGAGCTCATACCTCAGAACTCGACAAAACTCACAAATCCCAAATACCCGTTCGAATACGAGTCCATATATATAAGTTTCATCCAAAACCAACTCCAAACCAGGGTTCAAATCTCCATTTTTCACTTTAGAAAGGTTTTTCCAAAATCCCCAATTTTTCTCTCTTAGATTCACCAATCAAATATTAAAATCAAAGATAGAATCACGAATAATATTAAATCCGAGTCAAGAACAATTACCCAACCAAGTGGGTGAAAATCGCCTCAATCCGGCCTCCCAACTAAAAATATGATAAAATAAGCTCAACGACCCTGAAAATGACAACTTAATACACTGCCCAGCAATGCCATTTGCAAATGCGAGCCCCTCTCCGCGCTCGCGAAGCACAAGCCATGCAACTAACCAAATATGCCCTACGCGATCGTGATGGCCAGCAGTTCCTCCACCTTGAGAATGCAATCTCAACCCCCGTGAACGCGAAGGCAAAAGTCTTCCCTGTCAGAAGATACTCCTCGCGAACACGACTAAGACACGCAAACGCGGTAGACCTGGAACCAATAGTACGTGAACGCGGCTCTTCTCCGCGAATGCGAAGAACAACAGACCCAATACTAGAAATACTTTACATGATCGTGATTAGCATTCCACGATCACGAAGAACATCCACACCTGTTAAAAACCGACAATTCAAACATCACCAGCATGGTCCAAGACCACCATGAATCACACCCAGGTCCCTAGGACCCCATCAAATTATAACAAAATACATTATCCAAACTTATCCAAAACCTCAAAACATCATAAATATCAAAATCAAGAATCGAAGATCAAGATCATTCCCTTAACTTTCAAACCTTCAAACGTCGTCGAACGTAACCGAATCCTTGCAAATCAACTCCGAATGAAATTAAACTTTGAACACAAATTTCAAATGAAAAATGGACCTGTTCTAAGTCCCGGAATAACAATCCAAACACGATAGCCTTAGAGTCAACTCATGGTCAAACTTATGAAAGTTCTAAACCTTCAAATTACAAACTTTCAATAAATAGAGCTAAATCATCCTAGGAACCTTCAAATACAAATTATAACATACGCCTAAGTATAAAATCACCATATGAACCTATTGGAACTATCAAAACACGAATCCGAGGTCGTTTACTCATAAATCATATCTTGGTCAACTCTTCCAAGTTAAAGCTTCTAAATTGAGAATTACTCTTCTGAATCAATCCTGAATTTCCAAAATATCAAAACCAACCATGCACGCAAGTTGTAATACATCATATGAAGCTACTCAAGACCTAAAACCACCAAACGGAATGTCAATACTCAAAACTACCGGCCGGGTTGTTACATTCACCTCCACTTAAACATATGTTCGTCCTCTATCGTGCCAAGAGTTATTTCAAAGCCATCAAATCACTATATAAACTTACCATACGCATATCCACGAGTGATCGCATGTCACCTCAATCCATATAAGCCCGTCAACGCGACCTAACTGATGATTTTTTCTTCAACCTTAGTCCATAAACCTTAGAACCCCATCTCCAACATCAAGAATTCCTTATAAAGACCCGATTCTCGCATCTAAACATTGTATAAGTCTAAACAAGTTGCATCAAGCCATAAACATATTCCAAGATAAAAATCACATGATGTACCACATAATCATGTACTCATATTAATATCTTCAGGCTGTAATAACTGCTCATACCAAATTCGGTATTGACAGCATACCTCATATTCTATAAAGCCTTGTTCCAAATGTTCATAACACAGATAATGAGAAACGTGTAGAAACTCATAACCACTTTACGGGTCAACAAGTCATGGAGCTCTCTCGCGAGAACCATTGCAAAATTTTGAGCTGACTGATGACATTATTCTTCTAAACATACCTTATCCCAATCCAGTTGCACGCTTTCCAGGTCTAATAATCTCATCTCACCCAGTACAAGCTGCTCGACCGCATGCCAGACCGAATGCCACCTAGAGCCACGTATACGCAATCCACACCCAACAAGCATTAACTCAAATATAACTAAAGATGGAAAGAGAACCAAATCAGAGAACTATCCGACAAGTCCAATAGATACAACCCCAACAACACCATACTATGAATTCATCCCACAAGGGAGAATCAAAACACACGATATAACCACAAAGAATCTCATACTTACATACCCCCACTGCAGCACCAGTCCAAACATACTGATCCACATGGAATAACCATTAAGCCATAACGCTCACAATCAACAACCACATGTGCATCAAAAGCAGCACGCAAAATGCATGACCATAACCATAGAGAAATAGATAGCTCGATATACAACCGATAACAGTATGACTATGGTTCAATAAGAAACTCAACATCCCATGAGCCATCTTATTCCAAATCTCACCACTAGGACTAAATAGAACCACATCACATGTGTGAATAACCAAGCAGTTTCACAACTCATCGTAGCATCAGAGAGCAACATATGAAACAAACCAAGGCACGAATAACATCCATTCCGCCCAATGACACATCCATAGTAAATGATGTGCAAGAGTGAGCAAACGCGATTCAATGTAGGATACACATTCTCATTAGGCCTACCAATGGGCCCCAAATAATTTTGATCATCCTAAAATAGGTAAATAACCTTCCAAAAGTCCATGGTGACCTATCCATAACACATACCATTAGCTGTCTAAATCTTAACATATCTTCACAATCCACAACCAAGGAATAGTCTACCTCTAAGAGCATCCAGTCTCTATACCTCAAAAATACAAGGATCTCCACATCAATTCCCAAATCCACCATTCAAGTCACTAACACATCACTCATACATAACTCATGTAGCAAAACCTGAACCTCCATAGCCAACAACCAAGCGATTACTGTAATACTAGTAAAGCATCCGCAAGTCAAAATACAATATGTCTCCTAACACGCACACCTTTATCACACGATACCAAATAGTGACAACATTCTCTTAAACATCTAAAATTTTCCATGCTGTCTAGAAATCATGACCTTTCCTTCGAAACTAAATCGCAACTGTGTACTTGCAACTCTCAATTTTGCACGATGCACGCATCTATCATGCTATCATATGAAAACACAAGAATCCAATTATCAACTCTGAATCACAAGTAGGATAGACATCCCATCAATTAGAATCCTTCTATTTAACTCAATCTTGGAGAATAAAATCAAAACACATAGCGAAATTCCTATGCTTGTAGAGTACATCAACCGCAAGTCGTGGCCGAACCATCGCAAACTCTTCGGAACCTATTTGAACATAATCAAATCATCAAAACTAATTCCCTCTAACTCAACCA
Organism: Nicotiana obtusifolia; assembly: GCA_002018475.1. Classification (NCBI taxonomy): domain Eukaryota; kingdom Viridiplantae; phylum Streptophyta; class Magnoliopsida; order Solanales; family Solanaceae; genus Nicotiana; species Nicotiana obtusifolia. The sequence goes on along the minus strand of MCJB01047868.1, from coordinate 20,546 downwards.
AATCATGCAGACTACCAAACCTAAAAGTATTATTGTAAAATACCAATAAAGCTCTATAATACAAAAGGAACCGATCATTTCTGCTATTACACTAGTCCAAATCGCTGCTAAGCTGACCCAACTTCTTCAGATTCCTCTTGACTTGCCCTCAAGGTAATACTTCTCCTTCCTAGTATTTTATGAACCGCAATTAGAACTCACCCCAAGTGACACATGAAACCCCGTCGTCCTAGGACTTATAACCACTTTGTTCCCCCTCATGTACCCAATAGCACCTCAAACCGAAATACCCGCTCTAAAGAGACCTTCTGCGAATCCAGAGTTGTTTCATTCATCTCTCTAATACTGTAATGTAGAATCAATAATGATATAAAAAAAATACTTAAGTCACAGTACCATCCATTGCAAATCTCAAATCTTTGCCATACATGAGTCAGGAAATCTATAAACACTACATATAAATCTTGAACTTATTAGAACCTTCTCGAGAGTCATTCACCTCGCTCCAATCTCCAATGCACAGCCGACACACGCCGTAAGACTTTTGCTCCACCAGCACATGCATATCCAAAAAGAAGTAACCAAGTGATTCCTTTTCCTTGCACACTACATCCACAACGAATATCAAACCTGAATCATTCCAAGACTTACATATACCCATAGAGTATAACTCATGCACCCTGTAGTCTCCTTACTCGTGTCACCCTCGAAGTTATCCTCTTTAAGTAATAGCTAATCAACAAGTATAAAATCCTCAGTCCAAAACTAATTAACACATGACCATGCAATCTGATCGTCATTTGTAGACTCCCCCTCTTAATTCGAAGTCATAGAACACATCATCTATAACCCACAATACCCTTCCTTCGTAGCTGCCCTGATCTCAGACTATTAATTAATTGAATACTTCATAAACTCATGTGATTCTAGTCACAAAACACTCAAAAGACTCAGCCAAGTGCATACTTGTCCTTGTGAAAATTGTGTGAACTTCCTCAAACGATCCAAACTTTGATCGTAGCACATACACCCGCCTGGGTGGGAGGAGAACTCTTGATAGAAACCTCATATGAATCACACAACCTCAAACCTTATTGCAAGAGATAACTCATATGCTTAGCCTCCAACATACATCTCTCTATGACCCTATCATGGTCACAACCACTATGCAATCAATCAATTAATCCTCCCGAGTTTACACTAGACAAATCTCACCAAGTTGGACACCACCTAACCTAACCCTCTAGGTAAGCCAACCGTATAAGTTACCGTTATAATGAGAAATCACCAAAATCATAAATATAACTGCAAAAGAATTCAATACAACTACCCCAAGGGGCTGGTAGTGCAAGTCATGAGCCACTAGGATTTAGATTTACAATTTATATGAAGAATAAATACTTTATTTTTTTTATGTTTACATAATTAAAATAAAGTCCTAAACTACCATGAACAAAATGATAGATGGAATATGGAACCCGAGTACGTCTCTAATCCAAGGCTTCGTCTTCCATGGTTACCCAGCTCCAGAATCTGCGCACAACGTGCATAAGTGTAGTATGAGTACAACCGACCCTGTGTACTCAGTAAGTATCTTGACTAACCTCAGAGAAGTAGTGACAGGGTTTTTAAGTCAAAGGATACTGACTATCAAGAACCTGTGCTACTCGATTACATGTATAACACAGAGAAAATATTCCACAAAGACAATTACAAAAGAAAAAAAACAACTTGAACTGACCCCGCTCACAAAGAGATATGCACCATATAATATGCGTGCTCATTACTCATTCAACACTGTAAACTTGTGCCCAAAATGATCCGATTTTGTATCAATTTCCACATGACACGTTCAAGAGAACCTTTCCAGAATCAAATATATCAATGCATGATCACAACTTTCTTATCACGTCAATATGATATGCTATCGGCAACTTAACAAAATATTGGGATATCAGCTCCACATAGATAAATCTATCTTGACAACTAAATCATCAAATAATAATAGATACATAGATTAGCATGTTAGATAAAACACAAAAGTTATATAGAAATGAATGACAAATATAAAGAATTCACATGCATATTCAAGAATGTCACCCACGTACCACCACATAAACATCATCAAGAAAATTACCCTCAACCATCACTTATCATCGTCAACAATGCCACCCTTATTTCACCGCATGCGCAATACCAATAAAGTCCAACCTTATTTTGCCACATGCTCATATAAATAAATGCCACCCTTATTTTGCCACATGCGCATATCACCGCCCTTATTTTGCCACATGGGCAAGCCCAAAATATGCCACCCTTATTTCACCTCATGCACAACAATAATCAAAGCGGATGCACAACAAAAAATCACAGACCTTCACTTGTGCCATAATCATCACAAAGCAATATGCCAAATTTCAATCAACGATATAAGCCTGAAATTTTATCAATAAAATATACAAGGACATGACAATAATAAAAGCGGACAGGGCATGACTACGTCTAAATCAATTATACCAATCAAGTTCAAGTTGTCAAACGAAGGATCACACATTTGTCACAAAGTGCACGCGTCCCTATCAAGGCACAACAGAAGAACAAGTATGGATGTGTGTTCATAACATGCGTATATCTACGTCCGAGCATTGCATAAATTTCAAGATTTGCTCATCATGTTTAAGATAAGGTACCAATAGCCTCAACATTACTCTAGCATGGTTTGTTATCGCGTAGCGAATTAACTGAATAACACATAGATTCAAGTAGGACACACAACCAAACAAAGCATAAAATAATGTAGAATCTACCCCAAGTATAAATACACATGGCACATGTATATACGGTCGTCATCTCATATATACATTAACATCTCCCCCCCCCCCCAAC
>MCJB01047868.1:1568-17640 GCA_002018475.1 Nicotiana obtusifolia | reverse complement strand
CCCCCCCCCCAACCATATATAGGAAGAAATATCAAATATTAGGAAAAATTCCATCAACCAAAGCTAGGCAAAACACTTGCCTCATACAAGACAAATAAATACTTTAAATGCATTCTCATGCGAATCGACATCCTAACAGCTCGAATCTAGCCAAAAACAATTCAATATTATCAAATAGTGCCATAGGAATCGAACCCAAATGATAAAGGTCGAATCTTTAAGCAAAAACTCAAAGTCAACCCAAACGATAACCCGTGCCCGCACCCGGGAACCAGACAAAACTCATACATCCAAAATGCCCATTCGAATACGAGTCCAAATATGCAAGTTTCATCAAAAACCAACTCCAAATCGGGCTTCAAATCTCCATTTTTCACTTTAGAAAAGTTTTTCCAAAACCCCACATTTTTGTCTGTTAACCAATCAAAAGCCAAAAATAAAGATAGAATCATGAATAATAATCAAATCCGAGCCAAGAACATTTACCCAATCCAAATGGGTGAAAATAGCCTCAATCAGAGCTCCAACTCGCAAAATATTATAAAATAAGCTCAAAGTCCCAAAAATGACAACTAAATACACTTCCCAGCAGTAGCCTTTGCGAACGCAAGCCCCTCTCCGCATTCGAGAAGAACAAGTGATGCAACTGACCAAAACTGCCCTATGCCATCGCGACCTCGCCCTGGCGATAGCGATAATCAAGCGTTTCCTCCACCTCGCGAACACGATCTCAACCCCCGTGAACGCGAAGGCAAAGTTTTTCCCCACCAGAACTTACTCCTCGCGAACGCGGTCGAGACACGCAAATGCGGTACACATGGATCCAATACTATGTGAACGTGGATCTTCTCCACGAATGCAAAGAGAAATGGACCCATTACCAAAAATACTCTATGTGATCGCGATTACCGTTTCGCAATTGCAAAGAACATCCACACCTGCTAAAAACCAGCAACTCAAACATCACCTACATGGTCTGAAACCACCCGGAATTAGACCCAAGACCCCCGGGACCCCGTCCAATCATACCAACAAGTCCAAATATATTATACAAACTTATCAAAGGCTTGAAACATCATAAATAACATCAAAACTAAGAATCAAAGATCAAGGCCATTTCTTAACTTTCAAACCTTCAAACCTTGATGAACGTGTCTGAATCCTACCAAATCAACTTGGAATGAGACCAAACATTGCACACAAATTCCAAATGACAAAACATAACTTATTCCAAGTCCTGGAAAAAGAAACCAAACCCGATAGACTTAGAGTCAACTCATGGTTAAACTTATGAAATTTCTAAACTTTCAAATTGCCAACTTTCGACAAAAAGAGCCAAATTATTCTAGGAACCTCCAAATACAAATTTGGACATACTCCTAAGTCCAAAATAACCATAAGAATCTATTAGTACCATCAAAATACAAATATGGGGTAGTTTACTCACAAGTCAAACCTTGGTCAACTCTTCCTACTTAAAGCTTCTACATTGAGTATTACTCTCCTGAATCAATCCCGAACTTTTAGAAAATTAAAACCAACCATGCACGCAAGCTATAATACATCATATGAACCTCAAACCACCAAATGGGATATCAATGCTCAAAATGACCAATCGAATTGTTACATTATCAATTCTGCAAAGCAGTCCAAATGGGATATCAATGCTCAAAATGACCAATCAGAGTGTTACATTATCGGTTCTGCAAAGAAGTGTTTGAGAGGGGAACAACTTCAGATTCATAAAAGGCTTCTTCAGAACATGTACTTGGGTTATAGGTGCTATCGGATGTATAAGAGGGAATAAGTGTCTCATAAGTCTTAGGAAGATGAGTTTTCGTGGTGGGATTACCTGTGGTGAGTTTTGATTGAGGTCCATGGTATACTTGGAAAGAGTAGAATTTCCCTAAAGGCGGGTCATGGGTAATCTGAAGGAGTTTGATAGCATCAAGGACAAGGATAGAGTTTTGGAAGCTCCAACAAGGCCATTTACAAGATCTCAAGCTTAATAATTGCAGACTAAGTTTGCTGGACTTCAATGGCAAATAATGAAGCTTTAAATTGTAGAGGAAGTGCTTAAGACCAAAGGAGACAAATTTTCCAAGTTTTACAATTATTTGGTTTCCCAAATTTTAGTCCAAGAGAAGGAAGATTGGGTCCCAAAATCAGCCCTTGAAGTCCACCAAAAGGGCACCTAGAAGAGCTTAAAATAAGTTTAAAAGAGGCCCAAAAGGGGGTGTTTCAAAAGGATCCCAATTGGAGTCCAAACCAATAGCCTAAACTAGTAATTTCAAGGCCCAAATCTACCCCAAAGAGATTTGGCTGCCCACCCTCTTATTTTTATTATTTTTTATTAGATTTTTTAGTATTTAGCTTAGCTTCCAAGTTAGGGTTTGCCTTGGTAGCCACCCTACCTAATTTTAAGGACTTTTTATTCCAATAAAGGAGTTCTTTTCATTGATTGTGGCATTTCATTATTGATTAATAATATTCTACTTTGAGAGTTCTTTTGAACCTTTGTTACTTAAGCTTTGAGATTTATCTTTCAACCTTTACTAGTTCATAGTTCAAGGTAGTAAGATAACTTTGTTTATTGTGATATCATTGATTCTTTTGTGATATTCTTAGAAGGCAATTAATACTAGTTATTAATTGTTGTCTCAAGTTACTCGTAAAGCGGTCAAGATCCGAATCTATTGTTTTGATTTGTTCTTAAGTAAAGGGGTATGATATCTTCAATAAATCAAAACGTTGTAGCTTCGATCTTGTCAAGGCTACAGAACTTGTGTTTGGAAGTTCTTGAAATTCTTTCCCTGAATTTTCCCATATCCTTTATTTTCTGCACTTTAATTCTAGTCGTTCAATTTCTTATTCTTATTGCTTTCGCATTTACTTTTAAAATTCTTACTCTAGTTTAGATTCCCGACACTGTTGTTATCAAGTGGTATCAGAAAGGTTCTATAAAGATTTTGTCCTTGATAATTCTTGGAATTTCTTTAATACTAAGAGGAAAAAAAAGCGTTATTCTAGCATCATGAATAGTAACTTGAAAAAACAGTTTTAAAAAAAAAGCAAAAAAAAAATGGAAAATCAAATTTTTTTTTTAAATAATTGCTTGCTCTCCAAGAAATTTCTTTTGTATTTAATTTGTTTTCAAAAATTAACAAAGGAAACAAGAAGAGGGGAACCTAGATTTCAATATATAATCTTTTCCTTTTTGTTCATGTCTTGTTTCAACCGAGCCTACTAGTTCTAGGATTTGGTTTTTCTTTCATTCGTTCCCTAAAAATCTATATTTTACTACTAAGAACTTTATACGAGTTGGGTTTAATTATAAATCTACCAAGTATTTTGTTCAAAGGTTATTTTGAGAGAAAAAAAGGCAAGTGTGTGCGAGAACAATTGAGGGAAAAGCCAATTTGTGTGATGCGGTTTAATTATTTTATTTAAGATGTCGCGTACATGTAGTGATGATGAACAAAGGGTTCTCCAAGAAGCCGAAATCAAAGCAAGAAATGACTTTACCTTGCAAGCTATGCATCAACAATTCGAAAGATGGAATTTGCAATTCCAAGAGACGAGGGACACCATTGCTGAGCAAAATGATACAATAGCTGAACTTATGAGGGGAAATAATGTTAAGCCCCAAGCTATGAGAAATGTACCCCTTGCTCCTAATGTAAATCAAGAAAACCCTATAGTTGATTTTAATAATATTGATTTTGATAGGGTGGGAAGAGATTGGAGGGGACAAAGAGGTAGACTAGAAGATGATAATATAAGTAGTATAAAGATGAAGATGTCATCTTTCAAGGGAACATGGGATCCAGACTTGTACCTTGATTGGGAAAGAAAGGTTGAAGCCATCTTTGACTGTCACAACAACTTTCAAAGTAAGAAGGTTAAACTTGTTGTTGAGTTTTCTTACTATGCTGATATTTGGTGGAAAAAGCTTACTAGGGACAGATTACAAGAAGGACAAGCACCAATTGCTACTTGGGCTGAGATGAAGAGGGTGATCAGGAAAATATTTGTGCCATCACAGTTTCTAAGAGAGCTACAACAACGTCTTCAAACATTGAAGCAAGGGTCCATGTCTATGGATGAATACTTTAAGGCTATTGATATGGATATGATCCAAGATAATTGTATGGAGGAAGAAGAGGCTACAATGGCTAGGTTTTTAAATGGTTTAAATAAGGAAATAGATGATGTAGTAGAATTACAATAATATATAACAATAGGTGAGTTAGTTGATTTGTCTATAAAGGTAGAAAAGCAAAATAAAAGAAAGCAAACTAGCTCGTGGAAAGGTCGTTCAAACACCATCTCCAAGAAGCCATGGCCGAATCAAGAGATGCAAAGTTCTTCTAGACCTCGAGAAGACAAGGGTAAAGGTAAATTTGAGGACTAAGAGGGAGGTAAAACCTTTAACCCTAAGCCTTCTACGCCTTCTAGTTCTATTCAATGTCATAAATATAAAGGAAAGGGACATATGATGCATGAATGCCCAAGTATAAGAAACATCATTCTTAGAGAAGATGTGGATATGAGAGTGAAAAAAGTGAGGGAGAAGAAGAAGAAAAGGGAGATGTGAGTGATGAAGACGATATAGAACTGCCTCATACTAGTAAGATTGGAGTGGCTAGGAAGATTATGAGTGGAGAATACGAGAGTAAAAAATGTGAGGAAGAGGAGAGAGGTGTTAGTAAAGATGAAGATGAAGTAGAAATACCTTTTAATGATGGAATAATTGGGGTAGATTATGACTATCAATTTGGTAAGCAAAAGTGAAGAACAAAGGGAGAAATATATTCCATACTAGGTGTGGGATAAAGGGGAAAACTTGTTTGTGCTAATGTGGTGAGTTCATACTTTGTAGAAAAATCGGTACTTGCATGCATGAAACACCCTACTCCCTATAGACTCTAATGGTTAAATGATAGTGGTGAATTAAAGGTAAACAAGCAATGCATGATTTCATTCAATGTTGGTAGATATGAGGATGATATTCTTTGTGACATAATCCCTATGCAAGCTTGTCATATCTAACTGGGTCGCCCTTGACAGTATGATAGGAACGTTTTTCATGATGGAAGGAAGAATAGATATTCTCTTGAGCTTAATGGCAGAAAATTTACTCTTTCACCTTTATCTTCTTCTCAAGTGTTTGAAGATCAAAAGAGTTTAAGGGAAATATTAGGAAAACCAAGGGGAGGGACAAAAAATGAGCTTGAGGGAAAAGAAAAGCAGGGAGGCCAAGAGTTAGAAAAAAAGAGAGATGGCGAAGAGAAAGAGAGATGGCAGTAATTTGACAGAAGAGATAAAAAGGGGTTTGAGTGAAAAATAAAAAGCCTTGGTGAGAGGAAAGCGTCTAAGGAAAGGAAAAAAGAGAGTTTCTATATAAAACTCAAAGAGTGTTTAAATGCAAGAAAAAAGGAGTTGCCCATAATACTGCTTACTTACAAAGAAGCTTTGATTAATTCTAAGTTACTAACTTCTTCTTTGCCAAGTAGTATTTATTCTCTTTTGCAGGATTTTGAAGATATCTTTCCTGAAGATATTCCTGATGGATTGCCACCTTTACGTGGCATTGAGCATCAAATTGATTTTGTGCCTGGATCACAAATTCCAAATAGTCCTTCTTATAGGAGTAATGCAGAAGAGGCAAAGGAGCTTCAAAGATAAGTTGAGGAGTTACTTGAGAAAAGCTTTGTGAGAGAGAGCATGAGCCCTTGCTTTGTTCCCGTCCTATTGGTACCCAAAAAATATGGAACTTGGAGGATGTGCATGGATTGTGGAGCAATCAACAAGATAACGGTAAATTATCGTCATCCTATTCCTCGTCATGATGACATGTTAGATCAATTACATGGATCCAAAATTTTTTCTAAAATTGCTCTAAAAATTGCTACCATCAGATTTGAATGAATCCTGGAGATGAATGGAAAACGACTTTTAAGACCAAATATGGGCTTTATGAGTGGTTAGTTATGCTTTTTGGCTTGACTAATGCACCTAGCACTTTCATGAGATTAATGAATCATATCTTTAAGGATTTTCATGGAAAATTTATTGTTGTGTACTTCGATGATATCTTGATCTTTTCTAACATTTTAGAAGAACATGTAGAACACCTAAAACAAGTTTTTGAAGTTCTTAGAAAGCAACTTTTATTTGCTAATCTTAAGAAGTGTAATTTTTGTGTGGATCATGTGATTTTATTGGGTTTTGTAGTTAGTTCTAAAGGAGTTGAGGTTGATGAAGATAAAATCAAAGCAATAAAAGAATGGCCTAAACCTAAGAGTGTAGCTAAAGTTAGGAGTTTTCATGGACTTGCTAGTTTTTATAGGAGGTTTGCGAGAGACTTTAGCACCATTCCTTCTCCTTAACTGAAGCTATTAAAAAGGATAAGATTTTTACATGGGGAAAAGAATAAGATGATGCTTTTAACTCGTTGAAAGAAAAGTTATGTTCTGCTCCTTTGTTACAATTGCCTGATTTTTCTAAATCTTTTGAAATTGAATGTGATGCTCTTGGCAAAGGAATAGGTGTTGTTTTGATGCAAGATTCTAATCCTATTGCCTACTTTAGTGAGAAGCTGAGTGGTGCCACATTGAACTATTCTTGGTAAGGGCTTTAGCCACATGACAACTTTACTTGTGGCCAAGAGAGTTTGTCATTAAAACTGACCATGAACCCTTGAAATACTTGAAGAGTCAAGGAAATCTTAGTGGTAGGAATGCCAAGTGGATTGAATTCATTGAAACGTTTTCTTATGTAATTTCTTACAAACAAGGGAAAGAGAATGTTGTTGCTGATGCACTTTCAGGAAGGTATGTCTTAGTTTTTACTCTGACTTCTAAATTGATGGATTTTGATCAAATCAAGGGACTTATAGCGTTGAAATATATTAATAGAAATGACAAAAATAACACAAGTCTAAGGCCATCAACATAACATAATAGCGTCGATACATAATAAATCTCCCAGGAGTTGTAAATACAAAGTCATGAGCTCTAAAACGGAACTACAAGTCTTAAATACCAAATAAAAATCTTGTCTGAATGAAAGACAACGGTACAAAAGTGAAAAGAGACACCAAGACTGCGGTCGAGATGCAGCTCTACCTCGTCTCTTCAAAGATAACTCAACAAGCCTCAGCTACTGGTGGCTCCGTCCAACACCTGGATCTGCAAAATTAAGTGCAGAATGTAGTATGAGTACAATCGACCCCATGTAATCAGCAAGTATCATAACTAACCTCGGCAAAGTAATAAAAGCAAGAATTATAAATGATACTCGCTAAACACCTGTACAGTTCATAAATACAACAAGTACAAAACAATAAAATGATCAAGTCATGAATCACAAAAAGAACCACCTTGGAGCACACAATTACTTAAAGTACTTTGCTCTGTCAACATACTGGCATAAAGAAGATATGCAAATAACTCAGGTAAAAACCAAGAAAATTACAAGTAAATATGAAATGCAATAACAAAATCAAACACTGGCCAGGTTTTACTCAGAATTTCAACAACCGAACCAAACCTAGTTTTCCTCTAATCACGTGTACACCATCAAAAAGGAACATGAGAGGGTGACCCGAAGGGAATGGATCCATATCCATACGCTGCACGGCGTAGTCACGTGCTATTAATCATAATCCGTCCGGTGTGATCACGGGCTCAATATCACAATCCATTCGGCATGGTCACTGGTTCAATCTCACAATTTGTCCGGTGTGGTCACAGGCTCAATATCACAATCCACGTAGCATGATCACGTGCTACTATTCCAATCCATATCACACAGAAAGTAGATATACAAGAATATATGTACATGATCAATGAACATCAAATTTCATATTCCTAGGCTGGTATAAGTGACATACTAAGGTGTATGCATGTGTGCTATCATAGCTCAAATCAGGCAAATACATCACGAAGGTAGTAATTATGGAGTTCAATCAGGATATTAGCCTCTCTGTAACCTCAAACATGGCTCAAATAGCTCATAACAGGGGTAAAAATATACGAACCATCACAGCATGAAGCTTAGCAGTCAATCCAAGGCATATCATAGCCTAAACACTACCCCGAGTATGAAAAATACTCCGGTACACACACTTGGGCTCAACCCCACACATGTATGCCACTCATAGCACGTAACTATCACAAATAACTCAGGCAACTAGTGCCTCGACCAAGATTAGGTAAGATACTTACCTCAAGCAAGCTAAATCAATACTCTAAGATGCCCTTCTCACATGAATCAACCTTCGGACGGCTCGAATCTAAACAAAATAACAAATATCAATAGAAGCCATAGGAAACATCTCAAACAATAAAGCTAAGATCTTGGCTCAATTCCGAACACCCATTCCAATACGAGTCCAAATATATATGTTTCATCCAAATCCGACCTCAAATCGTCCCGCAAATCATTAATTTTTACTTTAGAAAAGTTTTTACTAAAATCCCTAATTTCTTCACTTAGATTCATTAATCAATTACAAAAACCAAGGTTAGAATAATGAATAATGAACAAATCCAAATAAAAAATACTTACCCTAATCCAACGCATGAAAATCTCTTCCAAAATCGCCCAAATCCGAGCTCTATATCTCAAAATATGTTATATGACTAAAACCCTAAAAAAATAGAGTACTTAAGGTCTGCCCAGGCATACCCTTCGCGATCGCAGAACCAACCTTGTGATCGCGAAGCACATCCAAACATTGCCATAGAAAATCCCTATGCGAACGCAAGTTCCTGGTCGCGAACGCGATGCACAACCCGATGAGCCTGGGAGAACGTGGTCCTCCACTCGCAATCGCGAAGGCTAAACGCCTGACGCCCTAACTGGCCTCCTGTTCTACGTGAATGCATTCCCCAGCTCACGATCACGAAGGCCACTGCCTCCCCAAGCTCTGAGAATGTGATATCCCCTTTACGAACGTAATTAACAGACACACCTGCCATAAAATTGCCCTTCGCGAATGCGACTGCCTTGTTGCGATCGCGTAGAAGGAAACCATACATCAGAAACCAGTAATCTAAAACCTGGTGAAATGGTCTAAAACCCATCCGAAACACACTCGAGGCTCCTGGGACCCCGTCCAATTACCTCAACCAATCCCAGAACATAACATGGACCTACTCGATGCCTCAAATCACAACAAACAATATCAAAACCATGAATCGCACCTCAATTCAAGCCTAAGGAACTAATCAAAATTTCCAAATTCCAAACATACGCCGAACAAGCCTAAAGTCAAACTCCGATCAACTCTTACAACTTAAGCCTTCAACCAAGGGACTGCCAACACAAACCAAAACTTCTTCAAAGCCAAACCAACTACCCTGGAAAGTCCTGTAATCACAAATACACATATTTAAAGCATAAAATAGGGGAAACGAGCCAAAATACTTAAAACGATCGGCCAGGTCATTAATTTCCTCTCTTAAATAAACATTCATCCTCGAAAAAGTCTAGAATCATACCTAGGGGTCTCAAAAAGGTGAGGATATATGCTCTGCATCTCCTGCTCAATCTCCCAAGTAGCTTCCTCGATCGGCTGACCTCTCTAACGAACCTTCACAGATGTTATATTCTTCGACCTCAACTTTCGAACATGTCGATCCAAAATGGCCACCGGCTCCACATTATAAGTCAAGTCCTCATCCAAACGCACCGTGCTAAAATCCAAAAAGTGTGACGGATCCCCATAATACTTCCGGAGCATGGAAACATAAAACACTGGGTGAACTTTCGATAGACTAGGTGGAAAGGCAGGTCCGTAGGCCACCTCTCCAACTCTTCCATGCACCTCAAAAGAACCAATATACCTAGGGATCAACTTGCCCTTCTTCCTGAACCTCATCACACCCTTTTTCACGACCCCAAAACCCTAACAATCATGATGGCACCTAACGTACCTTCTAGGCAAGCGGGACATAACAATAATGAACCATAACGGCAGAAATGACAGAAATAACGTAACTTTAAATCCTTAATATAGCATAACAGTACCAAAATATGATAAATCCCCCAGAACTGATAAATACAGAGTCATGAGCTCTAATACGAAAATATAAGTTTGAAATGGCCAAATATAATGATGTCAGAAATAATGATAACAATACATATGAAGAGAGATGCCAAAACTACATTCGAGAATGCACTTTTACCTCGTCTCTCGATTATTAGCTCAAAAAACAATCCGCTACTAATGACTAGGTCCGACACCTGGATCTGCACAATTAAGTGCAGAGTATATCACGAGTACAACCGACCCCATGTACTCAGCAAGTATCATAACTAACCTCGGCAAGGTAAAAGCAGCAAGAATTAAAATGATACTTGCTATGACCTGTACAGTTAATAAATTTAACAAGAACAAATAGTTATATGATCAAATTACGAAATCACGGATAAAACCACCTTGGTGCCCACAATTACTCAAGTACTCTGCTCAGCCAATGATCTAGCATATAAAGATGATATGCAAGTGAATTAGGTAAGTAATCATATCAATTACAAGAATATATGAAATCTGCTAACCAAATAACACCGGCCAGATTTTCCTCAGAATTTGAAAACTATTACCAAACCACTGGTCATCTTTCCTTAATCTGTATGTACACCATCAAGAGAGAAATATGAGAGGGTGACCGTAGGGGGATGAATCTATATCCAGATGCAGCATGGACAAATTGAACGTGTTATCAGCTCGGCGTGGTCACAAGCTCAATATCACAATCCGTCCGGCATAGTCACAAGCTATATCACAATCCACTTGGCGGGGTCACATGCATAACACAATCCGCCCGGTGTGGTTACGGGCTTAACAACACAATCCATCCGGCATGGTCACAGGCATAACAACACAACTGCCCAGCGTGGTCACAGGCATAACAACAGAATCTGTCCTACACAATAGACATATTCCAACTCTCAGAACCAAAATCTGAACCCGGTATCCACAAATTCAACTCTCGATCAAACCTCCCAAACCTTTAACTTTTGCCCAAAAACATCAAATCAACCTACGAAACTCCACATCAACATCCGGACATATGCCTAAGTCAAAAATCACCATACGAAGCTATAAGAACCATGAAAACACCATTCCGAAATCATCTACACAAAAGTCAAACTCCGATCAACTATTTCATCGTAAGCCTTCAACCTTGGGACTAAGTGTCCCAATTCACTCCAAGACCTCTCCGAAACCAATCAAACCACCACGAAAAGTCGCATAACCACAAATGCAAATAAAAGAAGCAATAACTATAGCGATGGCGCTACAACGCACAAAATGACCAGCCGGGTCGTTACATCCTCCCCCTCTTAAACAAATGTTCATCCTCGAACTTGGAGTCTCAAATAGGTGTGGATATCTGCTCCGCATCTCCCACTCAATCTCCCAATTAGACTCCTCCACTGGCTAACCTCTCCAATGAACCTTCACCGAAGCTATATTCTTCAACCTCCACTTTCGAAACTGCCGGCTCCACGTCATAAGTCAGATCCCTGTCAAGTTGCATCGTGCTGAAGTCCAAAACATGTAAAGGATCACCATGATACTTTCGGAGCATAGAAACATGAAATAAAGGGTGAACACCTGATAGACTAGGTGGCAATGCAAGTATGTAAGCCACCTCTTCAACCTCTCAAGCACCTCAAAAGGACCAATATACCAAGGGCTCAACTTTCCCTTCTCACCCACCATATATGCAACATCACGAACCCTTCTATCAGCAGAACTTTTCTGCTTGGACTGTGTTGTACGGAGCCGCTCCTAGATCAACTTCACCTTCTCCAAGGCATCACAGGCCAAATAAGTGCCCAGCAACCTAGCCTCCCCAGGCTCAAACCAGCCAACCAGAGAACGACATCTCCTCCCATATAAGGCCTTGTAAGGAGCCATCTAGATACTTGACTGAAAGTTGTTGTACGCGAACTTTGCCGTCGGAAGAAAATAATCCCATGAACCCCCAAAATCAATGATACAGGAACATAACATGTCCTCCAATATCCGAATTGTCCATCTTTCTGGGGACGAAATGATGTACTCAACTCTACCAGTGTGCCCAATTCTTGCTGCAGCATTCTCCAAAACTACAACATGAACTGAGTGCCTCGACCAGAGATAATAGACATGGGCACACCATAAAGGCAAACAATCTCACGAATGTAAATTCGAGCCAGCTGCTCTAAAGAGTAGGTAGTCACAACTGGAATGAAATGTGCATACTTGGTCAGTCTATCCACAATAACCGATACTATATCAAATTTCTTCAATGTTCAGGGAATCCCAACTACAAAATCCATTTTGATACGCTCCCACTACCACTCTAGAATGTTAAGGCTCTAAAGCAAACCACCGGGTCACTGATGCTCATACTTCAGCTGCTGACAGTTCAAACACCGAGTAACATACTCAACAATATCTTTCTTCATCCTCCACCACTAATATTGCTGCCTCAAATCCTGATACCTCTTCACAGCATCCGGATGAATGGAATACTGCAAACTATGGGCCTCCTGAAAAATCAACTCATGTAACCCATCCACATTTGGAACACACATCCGACCCTACATATTCAATACACCCACCATCTCCTATAGTAACATCCCTAGCATCACGGTGCTGCATCGTGTCCTTTAGGACAGGCAAATGGGGATCGTCATATTGACGCGCCTTGATGCGCTCAAACAAAGAAGATATCCAACCTCACAAACTGATTGACCAAAGCTTGAACATCTAATGCTAACAAACTCTCCCCAACTATAAGATAAGAAAGACTCCCAATACTTTCGGCCCTCCTACTCAAGGCATCGGCCACCACATTGGCCTTTATTGGGTGATAAAGAATGGTGATATCATAGTGCTTAAGCAGCTCTAACCACCTCCACTGCCTCAAGTTCATATCCTTTTGCTTGAATAAATGCTAGAGACTCCTATGATCTGTAAATACCTCACAGGATACTAATGCCTCCAAATCTCTAACAAGTGAACAATGGCTTCCAACTCCAAATAATGAACATGGTAGTTCTTCTCATGGGGCTTCAATTGACGCGAAGCATAAGCAATAGCTCTACCCTCCTGCATCAACACACATCCAATGCCAATCCGAGAAGCATCACAATAGACCATATATGAACCCGATCCTCATTGTAAAACCAGAACTGGAGTTGTAGTCAAAATAGTCCTGAGCTTCTGAAAGTTTTCCTCACATTCATCAGACCACCTGAGTAGAGCACCCTTCTAGGTCAATTTAGTCAAAGGTGCAGCAATGGATGAGAACCCTCCACAAAACAACAGTAATACCCGACCAAACCAATGAAACTCTGAATACTAGTAGCAGAAGATGGTCTGGGCCAACTCTGAACTGCCTCAATCTTCTTCGGGTCTACCTTAATCCCCTCGCTGGACACCATGTGTCCCACAAGACACTAAATCAAGCCAAAACTCACACTTTCAGAATTTAGCATATGCTTCTTCTCCCTCAAAGTCTGGAGTACGATACTCTGATATTTCTCATTATCCTCCCGACTGGGAGAATACACTAATATATTGTCAATGAACATGATGATGAAAGAATCAAGATACGGGTCCTAAAAGCCGTCTTCGGAATGTCTGAATCCCGGATCATCAACTGATGATACCTCGATCTCAAATCAATCTTCGAGAACACTCTAGCACACTAAAGCTGATCAAACAAGTTATCAATGCATGATATTGGGTACTTGTTCTTAACTTTAACCTTGTTCGGCTGCCTATAGTCAATACACATCCTCATAGTACCATCCTTCTTCTTAACAAATAGAACTGGTGCACCCTAAGGCAACACACTAGGCCTAATGAAGCACTTATTAAGCAACTCCTAAAGTTGTTCTTGCAACTCCTTCAACTCTATAGGTGCCATACAATATGGTGTAATAGAGATGGCCTGAGTGCTGGGCACCAGATCAATACCAAAATCAATGTCCTTGTTAGGTGGCATGCCTGGTAGGTCTATTGGAAATACATCTGGGAAGTCTCTCATTAAAGGAACTGACTCAATGGTAAAAGTATTAGTACTAACATCCCTTAGATAGGCCAAGTACGCCAGACACCTCTTCTCAACCATCTGTTGATCCTTCAAGTATGAAATCACCCTACTCGGAACATAATCTATGAAACCTCTCTACTCCACCCTATGCAACCCCGGCATCGCTAACGTCACGGTCTTAGCGTGAAAATCAAGAATAGTGTGACATAGCGACAATCAATCCATGCCCAAAATCACATCAAAATCAACCATGCTAAGCAGTATAAGATCGACTCTCGTGTAATAACCCCTAATAGTCACCACACCCAACCGATATACACGATCCACAATAATAGAATTACCACCGTTGTAGATACATGAACAGGCATAACTAAAGAATCACGAGGCGTATCCAAATAACGAGCAAAAAGTGATGACACATATGAATAAGTGAAACCGGGGTCAAATAACACTGAAGCATACATGTGGCACACTGAAAAAAAACATGTGATCATGGAGTTGGAAGCAACTGCCTCTGGACTGGCGGAAAATGCATAGAAATAGGCCTGACCACCGCCGGAACGGCATCCCCCTCTAGGGCGACCTCATGCTGACTGAGCCCTACCCTGAGCTGGTTGTCCGTATAGTGTAGCTGCTGGTTCTTAAATCATAGGCTGAGAGCTCTGTTGTGGGATCCTACTCAACAGTCTGGGGCAATCCCTCTTGAGATGAATCAAGTCTCCACACTCATAACAACCCCTCCTGTAAGCATGCTAACCTTGATAGCTCGAAGAACTGCCTGTGGAAACCTGAGCAGATAGAGCATGGTAAGAACTCTGTGCCGGCAGCATACTGAATGATGACTGAGCTGGGCGTGCACTGTAGGAACTATGGCTAACTAAAGATCCATGAGGAATATGACGATCTTCCTGAAAGAGTGATAAGTTGGTATTTTACCAACTTATCACGTCTTTAATCTTAGATGTTTGTGAGGTTTGATTGATAAAATTATGTGTTTAATGTCGTTTCCTTCTATTTTACATGTTTTATGTGATATAGAAGAAACCAAGTGAAAACAAGACAAAAATGAGCTAAAGTGAACACAAGAATTCTGCCCAGTGAATTACCCTTCTGTCACGACCCAAGCCGGAGGGCCGCGACTGGCACCGGACCCTACCCTACGGGCGCCGGCATACCCTTCATCTAACTTTCCTTATTATCTATAAGGCTTGTCATATGCATATAATCTCGAACAATAATTATAATGATACGAGACATCATGCCATGATACGTACATACTCATATACATAATATAGCCAACAAGGCTGCAATGCAAAACCATAAAACAAAATACATACGTTTGCCGACAAGGCAATTCAACTGTACATAAGTCAACCCATCACTTGTCTATGCATAAATTGACAATTGTCTATGAGCCTTTACAAAAACGTACATAATGCAACATATGTCGGAACAGGGCCCCGACATGCCCAAAACAGAATGCATACCAAGACTGTGGCAAGTCCGAAGGATGGATCTCGCCAATATCTGCTGAACTGGGTAGCCTACTATGGTGGGGGAGCTTCGTCTATCTGCCCGCTTGGACCTACAGCACGACATGCAGCGTCCACAAATAAAGGACGTCAGTACGGATAATGTACTAAGTATGTAAGACAGGAAACATAATGCAAGAACAATAATAAGCATCAGGGTAAGAGACATACAACCTGTACCATCTGAATGCCTCTGAGGGCGACTAACCATGTCATGCCTGACATGCATATGCTATACATATATTAATATCCTTTTGAAAATCATCATATACATATATACGCCTATGTGGGCCTCATCATCATCTCATACATATGCCTCTGTGGGCCTCCTCATTATCATACCCAACTGATCAGGGGTTGCACAATAGGTGCCATACCCGGCCGACTATAGCGCGGCTCGGTAGAGTAAAATAGATAATGCATGCTGGACTCATAAGAGTCATACTACCATGGTGAAATAATAACATATCAATC
>MCJB01047857.1:136926-151745 GCA_002018475.1 Nicotiana obtusifolia | reverse complement strand
TATATATATATATATATATATATATATATATATATATATATAAAACCTTTGTTGGGAAGGGACGTTTTGAACTTCTGCCAGAAGCTCGGCCAATCTTGAATCCATGCAGTACAGGGAAGAACCTGCCTGACCCAATCAACGAGGTGCGTCACCAACTGAAGAGGCCGAGCAGTAGCTGCAAGATAAGAATAGTTAGCTCACGAGCTCAATCACGACACGACGATATGAAAAGATGAGTACAAATACTTACGAGTACGATTCCAAGCTTCAGGAAAGTTTATGACATTGGCTACGATGATCTCGGTCTTGACAAAAAAGAAGTCGAGCCAAATTTTTTGACTACCTTTGTCGTCCATCCTGACGACCAGGGACTTGCTTCCACGATGCCGAAGGTTCAACTCGTGCCCCGATAAAAGCTGGGCATGAACAGGTGCACTAAGTGTAGAAGGGTGACCTCGATGCCAGCCAGCTCGACAAATTTCGATAACATTTTGATCACCTTGTAGATGAAGGGGGCGAGCTGAGCAGGACAAACCCGATAAAAGCGGTAAAACTCCTCCACTAAAGGGGGATGAGGGAACGAATAACCGATGGAGAAAAGATAAGCAAAGAGAGCACAATACCTAGGACGGTGAGCATACATTTCATCATTATTGGCGGGGTATTAACTCAACTTGATCAGCGAGGCCATACTTGGCCTTGAACTCCGCCAACCGTTTAACCGTCAAAGAAGACCGAAAAACCTCGACCACAGCCTCCGACGGGCGTTGCAAATCAGGTTTTGCACTTGGGGTTGTAGGGAATAATCTTTTCCCTGATAGAAGAGCCTCCGCTTCAGTGGTGGAGGTGGCGTCTCCTCTGCGAACGGAGGCCGTAACAACCAATGAGGTAGCCGGAATATCCTCATTCGCACTAGAAACCTCTCCGCCACGAGTACTAAAAGGTAAATCAGACATGATCGAAGAAGTTGAAGAATGTAGGGAGAAAAAGAGTTGAGAAAATGGAAGGGAAAGCTAGAGGGAAACAAGCAAGAGAAATAAATTCAAGGAAAACAAAGGAAATTTTAGTAGCAGCATATGACGGTAAAAGCTTGAATAATGGTAATTATGCCCTCTTTATAGAGGGAAAATGTCGAATCCAAAATGGCTCATCATTATTGTAGCCAAAATTAAAACGGAAGAACTCATCCAAAGGTCATGCGTGTACTGACTCGACGTATCGGGAACAGGCGGCTTCATGATGAATGATGTCATGTTCCATCCACGTCAGGTTCTCTCTAAATATTACCCGGAAAAATCGAGACAACAAGAGTTTGAAATACGTGGCTCCAGCAATGCCACGTCATTCACCTCTAACGACAACCACGAACGCTATTATCCACTTATCAAGACCGCCCATGAGGATGACCTTGAAAAGTTGAGGGACTAACTATAGGGACGAATAACTTCACGTCATATATTTGACCTAGTCAATAGAGACAACGCGTTTGAAGGTCGTGGCGTGTCGATGTTGTGGCATGTCGACCTGGACCCAAAAAATCGAGGTCACGTAAAGAAGGCAAGTTGTCGACGAGGACGAGGTGGCTTGACAAAAGACAAGGACGAGGATGAGCATCCGTCCTCGGTATACCCTAACAGCTAGCTTAAGGATTTAGATTCCCTAAGAGAATATTCTAGTGGATATTCCTCTCTGTTGTGCTATATAGGATTTTGTGGCCCATGTACCCTTATAAATAGGAAGAGATGTATTCTAGAAAGGGAATCGAACATTTTTTGTGTAAAGAACAACGTTGACATTCTATGTGAAGATTCTCTCTTTATTGAATAAATACAAAATTTACCTTTATGCTCCTTTTCTTCTATCTTTCTCTCCCAATCCAAGAAGAATCGGAATATTCAATTGCTTACCATCATCCATCATTGTCATAAAGCTCAGCGGAACATCTCACCCTTGTTGGTGAACCTTGTTCTATTTATCACTTAAATGCAATTTATTGCTATCTTGCACGTTCTTAAGCCGTTATTGCTTTGAGATACTCTTATCTTTTAATACACACCTAATACTTTTCACAAAAATACTAGATCTATTAATTGAATATTAATATTGACTTGGATTAACCCTTTTATTAAAATATAATTGTATTTAAACCTAGATCTAAGTTCAGGTTGGCATTTGCAAACATTGTTCACCTCATCAAAAAACTTCTTTTCTGAGAACCATTTCTGCACTACACCAGTTGGAGGTGTCTCTTTGTATAGTTGCCAGAAGATGTTCTCTCCATATGGCGCGGTAGAATGTCGCCTGTAAATGTAAATTTATGAGCGTCAAATGCACAGGCGAATCCAAGATTTAAATTTTATGGATTCAGATTTAGAATTACATCAGATTATATCTAATTTAATAGGTTCAAAATTTACTATTTGTACATATTTAATAAGTTTTTAGGTAAATAAACAGGGTTTGAGACGAAACTATCAGTTCACATGAACCCATAGTTTTTATTCTAGATACGTCCCTGTTCAAATGAGCAGATACCCGACTCAAAATGGGACCAATTAAGAAGTGTGTTGAGTAATATAATGTGTTATTGTCCATTTTGTCCAACTCAAAACTATTTTTTCAATTGTTTATTTGTTTTTTTATACTTTATTTAACTACGAAATTGAGCTAACAGAATTATTTTTCTTTTATTTATCATGACTATATTTAACCAACCGAAATAACTTTTTTTATGTTTTGATAAACTTTTATTTTGTGTCAATTTGTACTACTAAACTGTCCAAATTGACCCAAGTTATTAGATGAGCTAACTTGGATAATTATGCCTTAATTGACCCCGCCAATGATTACATGTTCTCTCCAGTCCGTCTAAACTTGAAAAGGTTGGATGAGTTATAATTTGATAGGCCATGATTGCCTCGTTGGCATGGGATTTGGGTTACAAGCACGTGGTCATTCATGAAACTGATTTTAAATATTATTTGCTCACGGGTTATATTTTTCGTAAAAATAGCACGGATTAGTCAGTTTCGGACTTATAATTGAAAAAAGTCAGCGTTTGCAAAGTTATTAAAAAATAGCCATTGTTTTGCTGAAACACGAAAAGTTCCAGCATATTATGTTAGATTATGGAGCTCCTGCGTATAAACTTCCAGCATATTATGTTAGAACTCCAGCACACGGAAAGTTCCCGCATAATATGCGTGATTATTGAGCTCCTGCATATAAACTTGTAGCACATTTTGACGGAACTCCAACAAATTATAAAATTCTAGCATATTATGCTGCAAGCTCATATGTAAAAAATTCGAACTTCAACGTATTATGTTGGAATATTTTCGGATTTTTAAGAGTGTTTTTGTTTAAATTTTATCTTTACATTAAAACTGGCTAAGTTTTGATTACTTTTGAAACTATAGCTATTTTTCAATTACCAATTATAAATATGATAATTTCTGATTTTTACCCATATTTTTCCTACCTGTAATTACAATCCTGCTTACGCTGAGTAGCCCAATCAAGTGCAAAAGAGGCTAAATTAGCATCCCATTGCAAAGGAGGAACACCAACACTGCTTCTTAGATCATTGTGAGCCTTAAGGAATTCTTGTTGAACCCAATCAAAGGATATTGGTGCTGCTTCTGTTGAGGAAATGAAGATTAATAAGTTGAAGAACACCAAAAAAGTTGGTGGTGCTAAATGAATTTGAGCCTTTGACATTGACATTTGCATTTCACAATGACTTTTGACAATGACAATGGCAGTAACAATGTTGGAAATGGTTCTCTTTGTCGTCCTAGAAATCTTGTTTTTTGTTTGATTTAAATGTAAGGAGAGTAGCGTGAAGAAAGGAGCAAAGATGGTAGAGAAGAGAATTCGGTTAACACAGATTCTAAAGCAATGGCCTCTACAATAATATTATGAAAAATTATCATAAGGCATCACCATTTAATTTTTCGGCATTGATGGTTAAATATTAAACAATTAACTAAGTTATAAATACTTTACAGAATTAAAAAAATTATCTTTTTGTAAGTTATGATTAATGGATAATACAAGATTAAAAATACTGTCGTGACTGTTTACCCGTAAAATGGTACAGTTGAATTTATACGTGGTTTCTAGACAAGTGAATTAATTTGATCCTGAAATAATAAAAAATTGACGAATTATGCAATACTTAGCCTTGAGACGGAGACGAAATAACAGAAATAGCAGTTCCGGGAATAGGGTTCCGGGCACAACAGTAATGAAATCAAAAAGCAAGAAGATAAGATTGTATTAAGCTTTGAATAGAATGTTGTATGAGTTTTTCAGAAAAATTCCCTTTACAATAATAACTGAATTCACTATTTATAGCTATATCTAGGGAAGGAGGTCCTAGGATCGTGCCCCTCTTTAATGTCAATTATGAGGGTCATGATAAAGATGTAACGGCGAACATGAATGCCAAATTTTCTGTAACGGGAAATCATTCTTAATGCCATGGAATTTTCTCAATTAAATGCTACCGGTTGAAGAGTATTCATCACATCGTTATGAGCGTTATTCTTTCCGGTGACAAACGGAACAGTTGTCTTCGGTCTTGGCCATCCCCCGTCTTGGGTTCCACGTGTCCCTCTTTTGGGTGGCCACGAGTCATAGCATATTTTATCCTATAGAGATAGTCCCCCTGTTTTCCGGTGACACAACTTTATGTTACCGGAAAGTTGGCAGAAACACTCTTTTGGCGAAAATTACTATAACTCCCTCTGAAGGCTTCTGACGGTTGATTAGACGCACGTCTCTCCGCATTTAATGCCCCGAACATGCGTCGTCCCACAATTCAGCATAACTTTTACCGATTCTCGAGGTAATCATGGCCATGAATTTAGCTGCCGAAACTTTTACTTATACATGCATCAACCTTCTCTTCTATACTTCATAATTTCTCAAGCTTCTCTTATTAGATTTGCATCCGGCTCTTTAGCTTTTCTCTAATTGTCTTTAAGTAAAAATCTTTTCTTTCTTCCATACGATGGCTTCTTCCTCAAAACGTACCGGTTTTTCAAAAAACAAGAACAAGGCCGAGGATTCTGCTCCTCCAATAGTGGGCTCCATCATCCCTAGAAGTCTTGTCACTACAAAAGACTTCGAAGAAAAATTTCCTACTACTAACTCTCGTACATGGGCTGTCAGTAGGTATCCTTCTTCCATCCGTTCTTCTAGCATTCCTGCTATGAAGGAAGACTGCCGCTGATACAATTTGGATATTGTTGCTCCTGATTTATCGAAGCGAGTAACCCTACCCAAGGAGGGTTTTACATATTTTTACACGTATCCCTTTACTTTGGGTGCGTTATCTTTGAGTGGAGAGCTTGACTCTGTTATTGCGGAGTTATGCCTCCGTTATCAGGTGTGTTTGGCACAATCCTTCTGTGTGGAGGACAGTTGCTTTCCTTTGGCGTTTGTGCCAGGAGACGGGAGAAGGGCTAACCTTAGGTCATATGATGAATCTCTATTCTCCCAAGATTTTTCGTGGGTGAATGATAAACCTCTGCAAGCGTGGCCACCATGCTCTGATGTCTAGCATGGATGACGACAACGATCGTGGATTAGTGGAATGGTTCGTTGCAGTTGTCACCATCCGGCAACAGCTTCATCCTTTCCGGCCGCTTGGAATCGCACTCGTAAGCTCTTTGTTCAATATTTTTTTTATTAAATATTCTTCGACACCAGTATTGATGCTAAATCCTTCGTCTGTTTTAGCAACCCGATGGATCCCACAGGCAGTTGAAAGTTTGGACCGCTTGGTCCAGAAGATCTTGGATGTTACGAGCCTGACTCGCTTGTGGAAAGAACTGGCCCCTAAATACGGGTGGACGGCCAAAAATCATGGTAATTCAAACTCACCGTGTTTCAATTTTTCATGTGAAGAACTAGATTAATCCCTTCCACCTTGTCTATGAAATCGGGTCAACCCGCGGGCTCTGTTGCTATCCCCGAGGAGGACATCTTGGCTGATCCAGCTGATGCAACGAGGCTACTTCAGGAGGTGCTTACTCGAACAGGTATCTCCAGGCCTGATTGGGGTACAAGTGCATCATTATGGAGTCTTCGGCCGGAGGACAAAACACCAAAAAGAAAATGTTCCTCCGCGGCTGGGGGAAAATAATAGGAGGGCGAAGACTGCTGCCCCTGAGTCATCTCTGGTAGTGATGATAACTGGCCCTCCTTCTGGGCGTAGACACTGTGATGATATATGATGATGGAAAAGCTAGTGATGAGGGAGCTTCTCTACATTGATGACGACGATCCTCATCATCTCAACAAGATGCTCGACCCGTTGAGATTGTTAAACCCATCGAGGACGATGTTGCGGCACTTTTGGGAGAGATTGATTTGGTAGATAATGCTAACTCCCGTCTTCGGGCCCCAATTGTTGTGTCCGGTGCTGGGGGACTGAGTACCGGGTCCTTGTTGTCTTTGGTTGACGAGCATTCAATAACCAGCACTGCATTTGATGCAGCTGCTTCTCATTCTTCAACCCCATCAGCTTCATCTCCACCTTCGCCTACACCAACAACTGCTTCATCCACATCTATTCTTCCACCAGCAGCTGCCACATCACCTCCACCGGCCATACTTGATCATGAAGGAAGTGTTCCTCTTCCCCATTCCCCAGTTCATGGGAATTTGGGACAAAATTATGCTCACCCCTCTGGAGATCCGCAAAGGAGGAGGAATGTTACTCTTTCGGTCTCCACTGGGTGCAACTTGCTATCCCGGCCAGTGGAGCTTGCTAATTACCTGAAGCATTTGGCTTCAAAGAAGGATTGGGAACAGATTCAGGCTCTATCGGGAGAATGCTTGGTGAACAACGCCATGCACAACGCAGCGGTACATTCTTTATTTCTTTTGTTGTTTCTACTATTTTTGTATAAACACATCCTGAGTTTGTTTTTCTCACTTTGTAGGCCAACTTTCTTGCTTCCGAGGGCCTTTGAAGGTTAATTAGGGAAAAAGAAGAACTTACCTTCGAGCGAGATCAACTTTTGGTTGCACGGGACCAAGCCGTTATTCGCCTCTCAGAATTGGAAACTAAGGCTGACGAGGCTGTTGTGTTGGAAACCCGTTTGCAGCAAAATGAGCAGGAAGTGGAGACCCTTAGCCAAGAGATTGCCCCTTTGAGGGTCCAATTTGAAGAGGCTAAGGCCAAATGGCTGAAGTCCGTAATGCCATTCTTGCTACATCCGATCATGAGGCTGCTTCTGCTGAAAGATTGTATAACTTAGAGGCAACCTTGAATCCAAGGCTGAAGAACTTGCTGATGTAGAGATGAAATATGCCCAGCTGGAAGAGAAGCACAAGTGGACCATTGAGCATAATAAGATTTTCAGCTCTACTGTCCACGAGCTCGATGTTAGCCTCAAGTCCGTTAGATGCGCCCGGGAAACCTTTTTGCCGAGGTCACCCAACTCAAAGAAGAACTTAAGTGCCGAGCAGTTTCCCTTGTTGTAGAGAAAAATTACGCTATGTACAACATGAGGAGGAAAGCCTTGGAAGAGGCCAAAGCTGGTATCATTGATTTTGATGCCGAAATTGCTAAGGCCCGTGAGCTTGAGTTAGCTGCCAAAACTGGTCTCCTAGTGAAGTCTGATGTAAAAAAGAATCAGAGGGTGATAATGCTAAAGCACAAACTAGTGAAGATCAAAATGTTGAGCCATCGGTGGATCCATATACTGCTCCTGGGGATGTGGATACTTCTCTTCCTCCAAGTTCCTGAGATACTGCAGTTTAGCTTTTATTTTTCCAATTATTTTATCTGTGCCGTTTTGGCATGTTATTGTAAATAGAAACATCTTTCTGCTCAAGTTTTTGTTTGAGTCTTTATTTTGTTTGAATACTCATCCAAATCTATAACCTTTGCATTTTCTTCCTTTTGCTTAAGAATTTTGTGCAAGTTTTTTCTGTTTGCGTCTTATTATGTAAAGTCTTGGGTGTATATTCTCCGAAAGCATTTTGATTCCAAGCATAAATTCTTCCGAAATCAATTCTTTATCGTGAGAGTTTTTATAAGAGAGGGCCTTCTTATGTTTATGGTGCTCTTGAAGAGAACGTCTCATGTTCATTACAGCATTAGCATTTGAAGTACTTGTTTAACTTTCAAATGACAAAGTTAATTCATCGTTCGGACAAGAAACATGATAAAAGCAAAAGGATTTCATTTCACTTTATTCCTTCTATTTTTAAAAGTACATAAGCATTTGCTATGCTAAAAAGAAATTGCCATTACTTGTGGCTAATTTGTACACTTGTTTCTACGGGGTTGTCTGCGCAGTCTGCGGTACCGATGATACAATTATGTTTTCGGTTTTTCGTTCCCGGTTGATGTGGTTTGTCATTGAATCTTCATATTATCCCCCCCCCCAATGTTCAAATGCGAATTAGAACACTGGAAGTCTTATATCTTCGAGGATTCTACCAATGAATTACTAGATAATTCTCTAGTGGTTTGCGCTTGTGAACGGACGGGTGACCTTTGCTCAATAGCAAACTTAACTTCCCCGTGGGAATTTGTTATAGAGCAAAAAATTATCTAACCGTCCCCGAGTGGATCTTTGCTTGTGTGCCTTGCTATTAAAGGTCTTATTGTTGTTGTCTTCGTAGTATGCTTTGTTACTGTCTCATTAAAAACCTTGCCAGAAAAATCCAATTGGGACAAAAACTGAACGAAGGGAAAAAGAGTGCAGCACATACTTTTCGCTCGAATAATGTTTATCAG
Source organism: Nicotiana obtusifolia (assembly GCA_002018475.1). Classification (NCBI taxonomy): domain Eukaryota; kingdom Viridiplantae; phylum Streptophyta; class Magnoliopsida; order Solanales; family Solanaceae; genus Nicotiana; species Nicotiana obtusifolia. The sequence continues at coordinate 142,981 of MCJB01047857.1, read as the reverse complement.
TAATAATATCTTTTGAGGTGCACCACGTTCCAATTACTAGGAAACTTTTCTCCATTTTTGTTCTCCAATTCATATGCACCATTTCCGGTGACTGCTAAAACCCGGTAGGGACCTTCCCACGTTGGGCCTAACTTTCCTGCATTGGTCTCCCAGGTGTTTTGGGTTACTTTCCTTAGGATCAAGTCTCCTACTTTGAAATAATAGAGATTGGCTCATTCGATTATAACACCGCTCCATTCTCTGCTTTTGGGCTGCCACTCTTATATGAGCCAAGTCCCTGCGCTCATCGAGTAACTCCAAGTTGACTAACAGTGCTTCGTTCTTTTATTCTTCTTCTGCTTGGCAATATCTCAAGGTGGGTTCCCCTACTTCTACCGTGATTAAAGCTTCTGCACCGTACACAAGGGAAAAAGGAGTTTCTCCTGTGCTCGATTTGGCCGTTGTTCGGTATGCCCATAGAACTCCGGATAATTCCTCGGGCCAATTACCTTTTGCTGCTTCCAACCTTTTCTTGAGGTTTTGAATAATTACTTTGTTTGTTGACTCCGGTTGACCGTTTGCGCTCAGATGATAGGGTGAAGATGTGATCCTCTTTATTTTTAAATCTTCGAGGAACTTTGTAACTTTTGCACCGATAAATGGTGGCACATTTCGCATGCTATCTCTTTTGGTATTCCGAACCTGCAAATTATATTTTCCCACAAGAAATCCACCACTTCTCGCTCGCTGCTTCTGATAAGGACCTGCTTCCACCCACTTAAAAAAATAGTCAGTCAAAATTAAAAGAAATCTTACCATTCCAGGAGCCGGCAGTAGTGGTCCGGCGATGTTCATCCCCCATTTCATGAACGGCCACCGGGACAGAATCGAATGTAAGAGTTCTGCTGGTTGATGCACCAGTGGTGCGTAGCATTGGCACTTATGATATTTTTGTACGAAGTCTTTGGCATCTTGTTCCATGCGGGGCCAATAATATCCTGCCTTTACCAACTTCAGCACTAAGGAACCTGCGCCTGAGTGGTTGGTGCATATCCTTTCATGAACCTCTCTCATGACATAATTAGCTTCAGATTCCCCTAAGCATCGAGCCAGTGGGCCTTGGAAAGATTTTTTATACAATTGGCCTCTCTTGAAGATATATCGCGCTGCTTTAACTCGCAGCACAGGATGCTTTGGGGTCTTCGGGTAGCTTTTCGTGCTCGAGATAATCGATGATTTTATTTCTCCAGTCTCAGATTAATTAGTTGCATTTACCTCATAGTAACCATCTATATCTAGGACTGAGTTCATCAGTTGTACTACCATCCTGAACTCCGATCCCTTTATTCTCATTGATGATCCAAGGTTAGCAAATGTGTTTGCTTCTCCGTTATCTTCCCCCGGGATCTGAGTAATCGACCACTCCCGAAATCGCGCCAACAGAGCCTGTACCTTTACCACGTATTGTTATATGCGCTCCTCTTTGGTTTCGAAGATCCTGTAGACCTTATTTACCACCAGCTGTGACTCGCATTTGATTTCGATGACCTCAGAGTCAAGTACTCGGGCCAATTCGAGCCCTGCAATCAAAGCTTCGTACTCTGCTTCATTGTTAGTTAAAGGGACCATTCTAATGGCTTGCCTTAGGGTTTCCCCCGAAGGCGTGATTAAAACTATACCAAGCCCGGTCTCTTTTATGTTGGAAGCTCCATTTGTAAATAAGGTCCAAACCCCCGATGTTGATTCCGACACCATTACTGCCTCTTTGGTTGCCAGAGGCAGTAATTGTGGACTGAAATCGACCACGAAGTCAGCCAAGACTTGTGACTTAATTGCAATCCTTAGTTTATATTCTATATCGAACTCACTCATTTCGACGGCCCATTTGGCCAATCTACCCGGGAGCTCGGGTTTATTGAGGATGCTCCACAAAGAGAAAGTAGTCATCACGGCTATCAGGTGGCATTGGAAGTAGGGTCTCAGCTTCCCAGCAACGACTACGAGAGCTAAGGCCAGTTTCTCCAAATGTGCGTAGCGAGTTTCTGCCTGTTAAAATTTTACTAACATAATAAGTGGGAGATTGCGTACCTTCTTCCTCATGGACTAAAATCGCACTTGCCGCGACTTCCAAGACCGCGAGGTAGACTAACAACGTTTCACCTTCTTTTGGTTTTGAAAGCAATGGAGGGCTTGACAAGTACTTTTTCAAATCCCTCAAAGCCTGTTGGCACTCCGGGGTCCATTCGAAATTATTTTTCTTTTTGAGTAGTGCGAAGAAACGATGACATTTTCCTGATGACCAAGAAATGAACCTACTCAAAGCTACCAATCTCCCTGTGAGCCTTTGGACTTCCTTCACGTTTGACAGCTGATATGGGATGTCTTCTATGGCCTTAATCTTATTGGGGTTTACCTCAATTCCCCTTTGCGATACTAGAAATCCCAGAAACTTACCAGTGCTAACCGTGAACGCGCATTTCTCGAGGTTAAGTTTCATATTATGCTTTCTTAGGATGTCAAAAGTTTCTTGCAGATGCTTAAGGTGATCACCTGTATTCAAAGACTTAACGAGCATATCATCTATATAAACTTCCATAGTTTTTCCTATTTGGTTTTCAAACATATTGTTCACGAGCCGTTGATAAGTGGCTCCGGCATTTTTCAACCCGAAGGGCATCACACTATAGCAATATGTACCGAAATTTGTTATAAAGGAAGTTTTTTCCTGATCCTCCGAGCTCATCTTAATTTGGTTGTACCCGGAATAAGCATCGAGGAAACTCATTAACTCGTGCTCGGCTGTGGCATCAATCATTTGATTGATGTTTGGCGGTGGAAACGAGTCCTTCGGGCACACCTTATTAAGATCTTTATAATTTACACACATGCGAAATTTATTTTTCTTCTTAAGAACTACTACATTGGCTAACCAGTCTTGATATTTTACCTCTTGGATCGAACCAATATTAAGTAAGCAGGTTACCTCTTCTTTGATGAATTTATTTCTGGCTTCAACAATAGGGCATTTCTTTTGTCGTAGCGGAGGTATGGTGGGATCCAAACTTAACTTTTGTACGGCTACCTCTGTCGGGATACCTATCATATCCTCATGCGACCATGCAAAACAATCGGCATTAGATTTAAGGAATTTAATAAAGTCAGACCTGAGCTCCAGGTGCAGTCCTGTCCCCAAGTGAACTTCTTTTCTAGGAATTCTTCGAACAATGCAGTTTGCTCAAGCTCTCTACTGTGGATTTCGTTGCATCCATTTCTTCTGGAACCTGGAAATATCTCGGCACCTGATAATATTTTGACGCCTCTGCCCCCGGGCTAACTTCATCAAGTTCGGGAGTAGGTGTCGGTTCCTGTAATTGTTATGCCGTGTGTTCCTTTCCTTTGCTACTTGAGACCGAAATTGCATTCATCTCCCTTGCAGCCAATTGGTCACCCCTTATCTGCTTAATTCCTTTGGGTGTTGGAAACTTCAACAATTGATAATATGTTAATGGTACAGCTTTCATCTCGTGCAACCATGGCCTTCACAGAATGACATTATATCCCGTATCACCATCTACCACTTTGAAGAGAGTTGTTTTCATTACTCTTTCGGCATTTGTGAGTAATAAAATTTCTCCTTGGGTTGTCACACTCGCGAGGTTGAATTCGACAAGGCGCTTTGTGGCTGGAATACTGCTTCCGGTGAGTTTAGCTTGCTCCAATACTCTCCATTGTATAATATTAGCCGAATTCTTGGGTCTACTAGAACACGTTTAAACTTAAAATCTAGCACATTGGAAGAAATTACCAGTGCGACGTTGTGTGGTAGCAGTACCGTCTGCGTCTTCCTCCGTAAAAGTGATATCGTCTTCCAAGACCTTTTTGCTATGAGTTATTGATACATTCATCTTTTTTGCTGCCGAAAAGGTGACCCCGTTGATCTCGTTTCCTCCGAAGATCATATTGATCGTTTGGCGCGGGGGATCATTTCCTTCTTTCGAGGGTTCCGCATTGTCCCGGTTACGACCATAATTATTCTTAGCCCGGTCACGCAATAATTATTATGGTCACCATAATTAGACCATAATAATGTTGCCACTTCTTTCCTGAGGTGTCGGCAGTCCCCTGCCCGGTAGCCATTTGTCCCGTGGTATTCACACAATAAGTTGGGATCCCTCTGGTTGGGATCATATCTCATTGGTTTCGGGAACCGTGCTTCTTTGATGTTTCTCATGGCTAACACCAACTTCACTATGCTAATGTTGAAGTTGTATTCCAATAACTTGGGGTAAGAAGGATCACGTGACCCTGATGCTTCTTTATCCTGCAATGATCTATTGTTTCAACCGCGGTCAGTCCTTCTATCCACGGAGAACCTGTTCGCTATCTGGAAGCCTCTGCCGCGGCCTTAGGTTCATTCGTAGGGCAAAAATTGGCCCCTCGAAGTCTGTCTGTCCATGTTGTAATCGTCTTTTGATTTTTCTCTGTTCTTTTCTCGTCCTTTGGTCAATGATGGAAAACCAGCCTGATCATCTTCCATCGTTATCTTTGACACGTACCGGTTGTGGACATCCACCCAAGTTGTTGCTTGAAACTCAAGCAGGCTTTCCTTTAGTTTTCGGGAAGCGTCTGAACTTCTTCGGATTCAATCCCTTGATGAATGCTTCAGCCGCCCATTCATCTGGGACAGCTGGGAGCAACATTATCTCCTTATGGAATCGGGTAACGAATTCTTGTAGTAAATCGAACTCTCCTTGCACAATCTTGAATATGTCGGCCTTTCGGGCCTGTACTTTTCTGTCCCCAGCATGAGCCTTGATGAAAGAGTCCGCAAGCATCTCAAAGAAGTCTTTGGAATGCTCGGGTAACAATGAATACCACGTCAAGGCTCCCCTCGTGATAGTTTCTCCAATTTCTTTAGCAAAACATATTCAATTTTCTAAGGAGCTAAATCATTTCCCTTCACCGCCATTGTGTAAGTGGTAAGGTGCTCCTGAGGAGTTCAGCATACTTTGGCACATCGGGCATTTTGAACCGCTTTGGGATTAATTCTGATGTCGCACTTGGCTTGTATGGCAGTTGAGTATACTTCTTCGAGTCCGTGCCTGTCAGCACTGGTGGAGCGCCTTGGATTTGGTCCATGCTGGCGTTCACTTCCCTCATAAACCATAATAGTTCATTCTTGAAAGGATCTTTCTCGTTATTTAGGCCGAATCCGCTCCCCCAGTCCGATCGGAGCCAACTTCGCCTCTAGGAGTGTTGTTGTCAACTCTATGCGTTGTTTGATTCGCGGGAGCACCGGGAGGAATCAGATCTCGTCCATTTGCATTGTTCGAAGCCCTCGACAGCGCTTGCTTCAACTCCGTCATAACCTTATCCTGTCGCATGAGATGGTCTAGAATGATTACATGTTGCTCTTGTAAGACCCTTACCGCGTCAACGACTTGTTCCTCTTCTGCATCATGGGGAGTTGTTTTCCGAACACGTCGAGGATACTGTCTGTCATGCATCGGTGTGTCGCCATTCCCCTCATCGTGAGTGTCATTGATTGCAATACCTATACTTAGCCTTGAGATGGAGACGAAATAACAGAAATAGTAGTTTCGAGAATAGGGTTTCCGGGCACAACAACAATCAAATCAAAAGTAAGAAGGTGAGATTGTATTAAGCTTTGAATAGAATGTTGCATGAGTTTTTCAAAAATATTCCCTTTACAATGATAACCGAGCTCACTATTTATAGCTATGTCTAGGGAAGGAGGTCCTAGGATCGTGCCCCACTTTAATATCAATTATGAGGGTCATTGATGAAGATGTAACGGTGAACATAAATGCCAAATTTCCTGTAACGGGTAATCTTTCTTAATGCCACGTAAATATTATCTATTAAATACTTCCAGGTGAAGAGTATTCATCACATTTTTATGAGCGTTATTCTTTCCGGTGACAAACGAAACTGTTGTCTTCGGTCTTAGCCATCCCCTCGTCTTGGGTTCCACGTGTCCCTCTTTTAGGTAGCCACGTGTCATAGCATATTTTACCCTATACAACACAAATGGTTGGGATGGTTAGGGGTGGGC
>MCJB01047857.1:121671-136906 GCA_002018475.1 Nicotiana obtusifolia | reverse complement strand
TGGGCGGGTTAGGGGTTTTTGGGGGGGGGAGGATGGGGTATGATAATGAGGGTTGGTGAGAATAGGGAATAAGGTGGAGAAGGTTGAAAAAGTGTCTTGGAAAATATTTCCCTTCTCTTGATAGGGAAAACATTTTCCTCCACTTAGAAAAAAATGAGTTTAGGAAAAAAAAAATTCAAAATATTTATGCCAACCAAACATTAAAAAATTAAAAAATATTTTTCTTTCATACCAAACACACCCCTAGTCTATCTAAGTTTTCCGGTTTGAATTATCTTAATATGATCTTATCATATTTTTATAACACTCCTTTGTATAGCAAACACTTTCTTTTACTTATATAAACACCTCATATGTGTTCAATATAACACAAGCTTTTACAATTCATTTCCAACTCTTACACTGTCTTACTCATAGAGGTGGACATTTGGGCAGTTCGGATTGGATATGAAAATTTTGGTTTCAATTTTTAATTTTCCTATTGAAGAAATGACAACCCAAATCCAATCCAAATAAGCTCGGATTAGATCGGATTTTTTATGTTCGGTTTTGGATTAATCGGTTTGGATATTTTGGATTTTCGATTTTGAGCTTATAAGTTGAGATGTTTCCTCTTCTTACAAAATGTATATCCAAATGAAGTAATCATGTTAAATTGCCTTAAAAGTTCATCATTCTTTACACAGTCATCCGAATAAAGTATTCAAGTAATGAAATCATTATTAAGAAAATGCAACAAAGACATTAATACGGCGGATAAGAAGTAGCAATAGCAAAATCGTGTCCGAATAGAAAGTATTCTGACAGTAACTTAGTAATTAATATTGAATATATAAGATAGTATCTAATGAATAGGGTATTGAACTTACTATTATTGGAATATGAACAATAGACTAAATAAAAATATAAAAAAATTGGATTTTTGAATATCCAACAATTCGAAGCGCCAAATCCAATGTCCAATCCAAAATTCAAAAATTTTAAAAATTAAATCTATACTCCAATCCGTAATCCGAAAATTCAAACTAAAATCCAAAAAGTTTAGATTTCGGTTTGAATTTCGGGGTTGCCTAAACTATGCCCACCCCTACTTACTCATCCACCCCGTGCCTATCTCACCCACCAAAACAAATTAAAAATGTAACAAGGTAAATATGAAGAAAATTACTCACACTTAGGTGCTTACCGCTTAAGCAAAAATTTTATCACCCAACTGTAATTGGTTAATATTATCCTATTTTATTTCGTTTATTACTTATGATAAATTAACATTATTTAGGGTAAACACTAGTGGTGTGTTTGATATGAACGGAGAAATATTTTCTTGAAAATAAGTAATTTTCTTATTTATTTTCTAGTGTTTGGTTAGTTAGAAAAAAATATTTTCTTAAAAATATATAATCTAGGCAAATATTATGAGAGATGAAATGGGCGAGGAAGAGGGAGGAGCAGGGCGAGGGGTGCAAGGATGGGGGAGGAAGGGGGTCAGGGGAGGAGTGGGTGGTGAACCGGGGTGGGGTTGGGAGGGGGAAATTTTAATTGATTATTCAATTTTAAATAGATCATACATTAGTTTGTGTCATTTGCTTATATAGTAGATGATTTAGTGTATAGAGTTTAGCCTATATTGGGAAGATTAAATCATCGGTTCTTATAAGTATAAAGTTTGAGTTCACAATCTAATGATGGAATTGGACAGACCATCGGGAATGATGGTAACACAAGATTAAATATAATTTATCTTTATTATGAGAATAGTTTAATTTCAACTTTTTGTGCTAGTACATTTTGTGTGTATTGAACGGACCAAGTAGAGATAAGTATTTTATACCGACTTAATAAAATAAATTCTCTAGCCATTAAAGGTACATATACTCTTAATCTTGATATAATTATTATTAGTTGTGTATATTATTATTGTTTTAATTTATTAAAAGGCGAGATATTTCGTAGGTCAATATACCTGGTAAATTGGATAACAATAATCTACACTGGCGAAGTAATAGTTAGTTGATGGAAACCATGCCTCGGTTTAGAGATTGGTGATACACCATTATGAAAGCTTATACATTTTCATGTGTAAACCCAGCCGGTAGATCTTGTATCTGACACATGAAATAAGTTAAGCGAAAGTCTAAAGAAAATAATCAATAAAGTAAATTGCCAGTAAGTTATTTTAATTTATTAATATCTGAATCTTAACATGGGGAGTTAAATAAGATTTAATTGATGAATTTCAAAATTGAATAAGGAGTGCAATTGCGATTTTTTAGTGGAATAATTCGTAATTAATTATGGTGGATATTAATTTTAAAAATTATAAATTAATTTTATAATTGAAAGCCTTGTTAATTAAATTTTGTGGTCCCTGTTGTGCCTAAATAATAGGAAATAAAGAAATCATTTTTCCGGTGAAAAAGAAAAGCCAATAGGATTTGGAAAAGAGTTTGAACCCTTAAAACTTGTGCTATAAATAATGTCGTGATCAATAGACATGCTTCTTGATCATCAAATACATCAAGGAGATGCATATCATCCTGCATTCGAGAAATACCCTGCTAATGCCCTCAAATTACAGATAATAAATCAGAGTGAAGAATCAAGGGATAAACGGAGTTGTAATCTGCAATGTTTATCAATAAAAATCTTTTTTCTTTATAGTTGTTTGTGATTGCAGTTTTATTTTTCTGCACATATTTATTGCAAACAAATTGACACACCTGGTGGGACTAGTTCTACCCTTCATCTTTTCCTCCTGCAAATTAAAAATTACAAGTTTCAAAATCAACTATTGTGACGGTCTTCACAAAGGGCAATGATGTTCCAAGCAAGGATGTCACTGCAATCGCATTTGTCGATCTCAGTCATATTGACATCACTCTATGCTAGATTTGAATACTTCACCTTCTTGGAGATGGCAAAAAAGAGTAGATCACGGGTGACGACCTTAATCTCTGGGGACAATATCTCTTGTTCTCTATCTAAGTAGTTTCTCATCAGAGCCGCAAATTCGTAAGGATAAACACGCAAAGTGATCCTTTACCGAAGCAACAAAATTGCAAGGATAATCGCCAGCACTGCAATTGAGACGCAAAGTTTCAAGAAGCAATAAGATAGAAGGAAAAGAGACAAAAAGAAAAGCTTCATTTGCCAATCTTGGATGTGTTCCTGGTTGCACTTTGTACCAACAATGTACACTGAAATTAGTCTTCAACTAAGGTCTTGTATAGATCCTTAAAGATGGACAAAAAAGTGGCAGTTCTCTTTCGTAATGTACAAGAATTTTCCTATTTAGTGAAAAGGGAAATTCTAAGTTGAGAAAATTTACTATAAAGAATATTAGTTCATTCAAGACTAAATTCATGAGACGATCTTGAATTAGAATGAATACCATATATTGTGGGATTCAAATCAAGAGAGTAAATTCTATGTCAATTTGAAATCAGCAGTCCGAATCTTGTTGGCTTAGTCCAGTATCCTTCTTTGGGACTCCCCATTCAATAAGGAGATTGAAGTGAGTTCTCTAGTAAAAAACATGGTCAAGCTAATTGGTACTTCAAGTTTGTCTTTAAGTTTCGGTAAGCCTACACCCCGACAAATCTTGAAGTAGGGGGCATTTGTAGATATCAAAATTTTGACGTATCAAGCAAAATCTTAAATTCAAGATACTACAAGAGAACTGTTGTAATTTTAGGAGTCTATTAGAGCTGTTTGGAGGCTAATCTTACAAAACCATAACTTGGAGGCTACTCTATCTTGACCCTAAGTCAATCCTATAAAAAAAGGTTTACATAATCCCTTAAAAAGATATATCTCGCAAATTGAAGTCATCTTAGAAAATCCCATAAATTCTCGGAATATTTACAAAGGGATCAAGGCATAAAATAATGTCGTGATCAATAGACATGCTTCTTGGTCATCAAATATAGTAAGGAGATGCATATATCAATATAAACCTTTTTTCTTTATAATGTTTGTGATTGCAGTTTTATTTTTCTGCACAAATTTATTGCAAACACAGTGATGTATAAGATGTTTTAATTATTTCATAGTGCTTATGACTCTGTTTCACAGTTCCTGGGAATTGTATGGTTGAGATTTTGCTTTTTAGTAGCTATATGAGTTTATCAAACTGGGTTGATTATTTTGTTATTTATATTTGTTTAATTGCTGTCAAATATTAGCTTACCTAGTCGTAGAGACTAGGTGTCATCACGACTTCCTACAGAGAAAAAATGGGGTCGTGACAATTACATTATGAATTTTTGTTCCTTCTAAGTTAGTTTCTGTGACATCTTTAGAATTGTGAAATGAATGTAAGCTCAGTCTGCGGATAGGATTGTGCAACATATGTGCTGAAAGAGAAAGCGAATATAAGAGTTGGAACTGAGAATGGATAGGTGCATGTTTATTGAATATCCAAAGAAACGAATGGAGATTTTTTTTATTGTTCTACAAAAATTAAGCAATTGTTGAAACAAATGCCAGTTTTCTAGATAAGGATTGTTTAACAAACTATGTTCCTAGAAGTAGACTAATTTTATAGGAACTTAGGAACTAGGAAAAGAAATAACTAGACGTTCAAGAACGTCAAAACCCACACGTCGGAATTGACGTTCCATTGCATTTACGTAGTGGAAGAACGTTAATAGGCAGAATATGCCTTTATAGAGTGGGAGTGATGTTTGAATAGTGAACACTATAGTGTGGAGTCGCTAATATTACAATATTATAAGGTAATGAAGGTAATATTAGTAGTACTTCATCATAGTTGGAGAAATACTAAGGAAAATCATAGTTCGGGATAAACGCACTTAGGGTGGTATCGGTAACAGGATCCCTGAAGAGTTCAACACCAAATTAGATAGTTACGACAAAGCACTAGTGGACAAAGATTGCATCAAAAAACAACGTGGCATGATTCTTTAACATAACCTTATTTGGTGGAGACTTTTAATAGTCATGAAAAAGAATGCCTAAGAAAGTTGTAGATGCATGGTTATAAGTCTAAGTGGGAATTGTTGGGGCATATCATGCGTTTAGATATAGTATATTCTAACAATTGTCATGGTTAAAAGTCTCAGTGGGAGATTGTTGGGATATGTACTATTAACCATGGATTTTGTTTTGATATAGTATTTATTATGGAATAATTTTTTATTCAATTTTAAATAGATCATATCACTATTAAAAATTCGCTACCAAAATAGTCAAAAAGTATTCGGAAAAGTACCTATTTCGACTACTTTCTGACTGATTTACAATAGTCGAAAAAAGGTTCGTCGGAAAAAAATTTCCGACTACAGTAGTCGAAAATTTCCAACTGTTATAGTCGAAAGTTTTTTCTGCCAAAAATTCAAAAGGGAGCTATTTCCAACTGAAGTAGTAGGAAAAGTAATAAAATCATTATTTATTTTAAAAAATATTTTCGACTACTGTAGTCGTAATATTATATAAATAATAATTATTTTTATTTTACGTTCCGACCACAGTAGTCGAAATATTGAATTTTTGGAAATTCGGGAATTTACTAATTCTGGACACATTTTCCGACTACAGTAGTCCGAAAACTGAGGTGAATTATAGCAGAATACTGCCATTTTATTAGCACACCACCTGCCAAATGACTATTCCAACTAAACAACCAATTCAACCAAACAATTCCAACTAAACAACCAATTCCAACTTCACCGAACAAACATTTAAATCCATAATATCAAACCAAAATATTAATTAAAGTATAAATATTCAATATCAAGTCTAAACAGCTAATAACACATCGACATTAATATAATAAAGTCTAAACATATATACCACAACATCCAAACCTACCATAAAGTCTAAATATAAAGTCTAAACATCCAAAAATATTAATAAACCATAACCCACTACTACGCATCAAATTTAGTCTCTTCATCGTCATAATAGTGGGGAATGTGCTTTTTCATGAATTATCTACTCTAGCAATGTGAGCTTTGGCTGTTTCACACCGTTTCGAGAGCAACTCAATTTGCTTTCGCATTGCTTCTATTTCTTCTTGATTTAGCGCAGTAGGAGCATCCGATAATAATGGCGATGGACGAAGAGAGGAAGGTCGTTGTACTCCAAGGCCCTACATTTCGATACACCACCTGCCACATTTGTCCATATTGAAGTCATATCATCAGGTGACGGTTGGACTAGGGTACCATCATCAAAAATAGGTTGCGTCTTACACCATTCATCCAAGCTTCTATAATATTCATCCTGTAATAAAAGTAACAAAGACTATATAAATAAATTAATACCAAAGCAAAATGGAAATAGTCTTAATGTTATGACTATTTCCTCCCTATAAATTCCTCCCTCAATCCCACACGATTAGAATGAGCCCTATTATACATCCATTTACGATGTTCAAATTTCATCTACATCAAGAGAAAAAATATAATTTGAGATATTCTTCTAAAGGTTCCTACTTTGAATAATTGTAATACCTTCTACATTTTAACTCTTAAATAGTTGAACTATTTTACCCCTTAAAAAAGAGAATATTAGTTTACACTATGACCCTCTAAAAGTACAGTTCAAAACTTCATTTGAAAGAACTCAATGAAGACTTTTATGCTGTTCATGATAAGTGGGCATGGTATTCTACTCAACTTTATCCCTTTTTTTACCCTTTACAGATTATTTCCAGCTTATAGTTGTCCCAAACATTCAAGCAAAGTTAGATAAGCTCATGGAACTTACTAACTACAATTTCAGCACTATACAGCAAGAGCAAAGAGTTTAAGCACATGATCCAACGACTAAAACATGTACGACTAATCTACACTTAGTGATCAGCTAATCAGAAAGGATTCATGAATTAACAACTCTGAAGATAAGATTTCCAATTAATTAGTCTGACCAAAAATGGAGTTGATCAAATTGATGCGTCTAATTAAATCAAACTGAAAACTAAGTAGCTAATGAACTTACAAACAAACTGATTTAGCACGATCATACATAGAATCAAGCGAAACTACTAGTCGCGGACTAATAGAGGTGAACGAAACATGACAACGATAAACACAAATAGCTCCAATGAAGAAAAACCAGTTCAATTGTTATAGTTTATTCTAATACTCAAATTGGTTCTGAACATGTAAAGCAATCAATTGGTTAGAATTGCAAATTGGTAAAGGTTTCGTACCTTATAACAATGAAATTGCTAACCAAAATGTTATCTTCCCTTTGCCTTGCGGCCTGCTACTTCCTCTTGTTGGAGAATTCCTATACACGAATTGCCAGACCATGATCACACAATTAGCATCCAAAAATATCATTCTGAAGTATACAACTTCATCTTAAAAATAGTGCATAATCACAGTAAGAACATACAACTCATAATCCCAATCAACACTAAACAACACAATAAGTTGGATCAGTCAAAGTAGCTTCTAAATTCTCAAATCTTCTTTTACTGTCCCTTTTCTAGTCCCTGATGCAAAAAGTGGACAGCATCATTGTATTTCATATAGAAGGTCCATGTGATTTGTAATCTTGGACACTATTTCTGCCATCTTACACATAAGCAGTGATGTTGGGAAAAACTCTTTCAATATCCTTGATAGCTATCCCTCTTTCAAGAGTTTTTCACATACATATCTATGGTCTATATTAAGTTTTTCTCAACAGACCATTTGACAAATGAAGGAGAAATTCTCAGGATAAAACTGAACAACCTTTCTAGTACTTGACATATTCAATATTTAATATTTACTTAAGCCATCTTTTGGCTTAAGTAATTCCATTGTAATAATTGTTGAAATAATTCAGATGAATTGTCCTTCAAAACTCCATAATTTTGATTCATACGCACTAAAGATACATTAGTTCACTTTAGTTATTGTCTTAAAAATTTAAAAGCACATATTCATATTCTATCTTCCGAGAACTAAGCTTTTGGGTTCTTATATCTTTTCAATTGGCCATAACTGAAAACCATTAGATCGATCAAATCCTCCAGTGTATCAGTGATCATTGATTTCATTTTGAGCTCCAAGCTTGATCATAATTGGAAACCATAAGTTCTGCACTCTCCAAATTTATCATTTTGAACTCCAAACTTGATAGTAATAATTATTTTTCTCAAATGTAGGCTATTGATTAGATTGAGTTACTTACTTGGAATATATAGTCAACAGTGGTTCTGCGGGATTTAAAAGGTGTCTAACCTTTATTTCTTTGCAAATGAACACTAACTCTAAATTGTAGGTTTAGACGAATTAAATTCAAACGTCTTGTTTTGTGAAATTAATATGCCAAAGTTATCAACTTTTAAGCCCTGAATATTGAGTCTTAACTTTAGAAAAAAGTTGATTTTTTAGCTGCGATGCTCGTCAGAAAAGTATATTTTATTATATTTTGTAATACACAAATTGACAACACGCACAAATTAAAACCAACAAAACAATAAAAGGGAAAAGAGTCAGAAATCAAGTTCATTCTTCCAAATATGAGAAGCAAAAATATGCTTTGAAAATTGATTCTAATTAACTCCAACAATTCCCAATGGTTAGATTCAACTAAAACATTCAATAATCAATAAACCTACCGTTTCTTCTTCAATAATCAACCTTAACAAAATCCGACAGTAAAATTGTTCAAGTTTTTTCAACCAAACCTCTATTCAAACCAACCAAAGATAAGCATTGGATTTTCAGTTTAAGTTGACACTAACAGATACAATGTAGGCAAATTAAGAGAAAATTCCATACCTAAATCAAGCTCTTCAAGGGGCGACAATTGGCAGTAGCTTCCTTGGAGGAGCGAGAATCAGTCTTCTTCACTTGGATTCCTCAAGTTTAGAGGTAGTCTTTGAACTTTAATTGAAGAAAAAGAGATCGGATTACTTAAGTATGACAGTTTATAATAATGTTTAGAGAAGGGTTTTGCTAATTTAAGAAAGAGAGAGAAGCTCCGCCTAATCCGGCGGAAGAACGGTCAACTTACCGAAGTGGAGTGACGGTGGCAGCGGAGTGGTGAAGTGGTTGAGAGCAGCGTTAGGCGGTGAGAGAGAGAGAGAGGAGATGAGCGAAGTAAAACCCAGCTGTGCAATTACTTTATTTTTTCCCACTACTATAGTCGAAAATTCTTTTTTATTTTGGTCAACATTTTGTTGACTTATTTTTCGAACTTTAGTCGATTCTTTAATTAAAATTGCGATCATGAAATTTGTGCACTCTCCGACTACTCTAGTCGGAAAATTTAAAATTAATTTTTAAAAATCACGACTACTGTAGTCGGAAGATTAATCAAACTATTTTATTGACTTTGTCCCGACTATAGTGGTCAGAAAAATTAATTTGCGGTATTTTACGTTAAATTTTACGACTATTAAAGTCGAAATGACAGTCGCCTATAAATTAAAAAAAAATATTAAAAAATTAATTATAATTTTTCGGCTATTGTAGTCAGAAAATTACGACTATTATTTTGTAGTCGGAATCTGTAATCGGAAAATAGCATTTTTTTGATAGTGTATATAAGTCTGTATCCTTTTATATAATAGATGATTTAGTATATAGAGTTTAGCTTATCGCGGAAGATTAAATTATCGGTTCTTATAAACATAACGTTTGAGTTCACAATCTAATGATGGAATTTGACAGACCATCAGGAATGTTGTAACACAAGATTAAATGTAATTTATCTTGATTACGAGAATAGTTTAATTTTAACTTCTCGTGCTAGTACATTTTGTATGTATTGAACATACCAAGTAGATATAAGTATTTTATACTTACTTAATAAAATAAATTCTCTAACCATTAAATGTACCTATACTCTTAATCTTGATATAATTATTATTAGCTGAGTATATTATTATTGTTTTGATTTAGTAAAGGTGAAATCCTTTTGTAGAGCAATATACCTAGTAAATTAAATAATAATAATATACACTGGCGAAGTAGTAGTTAGTTGATGGAATCCATGTCTCTGTTTAGAGATTGATGATATACCTTTATGAAAGCTTATAAGTTTTCATGTATAAACCCAGCTGTTGGATTTTGTATCGGACACATGAAATGCGTTAAACGAAAGTCTAAAGAAAATAATCAATAGATTAAATTGTCAATAATTTAATTTAATTGAATAGTATCTGAATCTTAACACGAGGAGTTAAATAAGATTTAATGGATGGTTTGAAATTGAATAAGGAGTACAATTCGAATTTTTAGTGGAATAATTCGTAATTAATTGTGGTGTATATTAATTTTAAAAAGCCTTGTTAATTAAATTTTATAGGAAACAAAAGGAATCCTTTTCCTGGTGGAAAAGAAAACCCAACAGGTTTTAAAAAAGGGTTTTAACCCTTAAAACTTGTGCTATAAATACATAAAGTTTTCCACCTAGAAAAGATAATGGAATGGTGGCTAAAATTTTAGCCATGTTTTCCTATAAATTTTGCCCACACGAAATTACTTTTTTCAGATATTATTTGAGTAACATAGTATAAGACCATGGAACGTTCAGGAATCATGATTGTGTTGATGGTGGAAATTTCATTGAGTTGTTGTTGAACTAAAGGCTCACGTGGTTGAAACGTTGTGTTCACGCTTCAAGAAGTAATTCGCGAAATTCCGCATATACTAACTGTCTAGATTACATGTGATTTTAATATCGAAATTGCATTCGCTGCATATAATAATCTATCATGGGGGTAGGCAAAGGATGCCGTGGTTGGGTGGGTCGGGGTGAGGTCAAGGCGCATAGTAGTAGGTCAAGATATGGGGTCGGAATGGCAAGAGTGTGGATTGGGGATAGGATGGGGTTGGAGTAAGTTAAAAAGAAAATTTTAAAAAATATTTTCGTGAGTTAGGGAAGTCATTTTTCTCTAATTAAAAAAAAAATAAGTTGACATAAAAAATATTTAAGCAAACAAATATAAAAAATTAAAAAATATTTTACTTTGTAACAAACACATATAAGTACATTAGGAGTAAGATTAAGCATTAGATTAGAATCAGACGAAGTTTTGGTTCGCCAAATTAGCTCTTGCCAGGTCTTCAAACAGAAGCTTCGCTCCGCGCAGGAAATCAATAGCGCCAACTGCTTAGCCTATTCATCAACCGAAGAACTTTCCAGAAGCCTCCAACATCCCCGCCTTTCTCCATCGTCGTCTCCGATCAACGAGAGCCGCAAGTTTACGGCGATGCGTCGTCGTTTAAAGCCTAGGGTTCCTCCTCTCCTTTTGTTCTTCTATAGCTCAATTATTCTCAGCTCGCTTCCAGGTAATTTTCATGACAAACCCGGAAAGTAGCTGATTTCTGAATAAATGATTCGATTTTAAGATTATACTGAACTAATGGATGGCTAAATAATGGAAACTTATTTTATTTTTTTTGCCTTCAGGATTGATTATAGCGGCGATTGTTACTCTAGATTCGATCGAAATATATAATACTCACGAATTGTTAGGATCGACGCCAGAAGTTTATTTTCAGTGTAAAGGTGAAAATAGAACAAATTTGCCTGATGTGAAGAAGAAACATGAGTTGTATACCTTCAAGGGCGAAGAGTCTTGGCAGGTATATAACTACTGTAGTACTGTATACTTTCTCGGTTGCTGGAATTAGTTACAGCATTTCTCGATTTAAAAAGTTATGCAATTGCTTTGTTAATTTTGCTTTGCTTGGAAAAATATTAAATTTTTTCCTCATTAACGTGAGGCCATCTGTGAAACTATTGACTTTGTTCATGTTCAATCAATCAACTAATTAACTGTGCCTCAATCTCGAATTTGGCAACTTGTAAGCTGACCGTCAGAGGCGGATCCATGATTTGAACTGCATATTTGAGATTTTCTGAACCCACAATTCATTTGATTTTCTGTGTTCAGAACATATCCTTTGTACATATTTAGTGTGTTGACTTTCCCACATCGGATAGGGATGGGGGACTTGGTTCTTATATGGCTTTGGCAATCCTCATCTCATAAGCTAGCTTTTGGGGTTGAGTTAGGCCCAATGTCTATTTTTTTATCATGGTATCTAAGCAGGACCAATCCCAATTTATTGTTTCTTCGATGTTGGGGGGCTAGAATAGATTGTCCATGCTCCAGTTGGTAGGCCTGGGTGTGCGGGGTTGTTAGTCTCCCACATTGGATAGGTATGGGGGGACTTGGTCTCCTTATATGGCTTGGAAAATTCTGACCTCATGAGCTAGCTTTTGGGTTGAGTCTTTTTATCATTGCATGTTTTTAACACATATATATAGGGTCTAAGACAACCACCGAGTTCAATATAACCCGTTTGTCACATTGTAGATCCGCTTATGTTGATCGTCAATCTATAACAACCCTTCTCTTTTGTTTGGACTTGAGACCGGCTATGTTTTGCACGGTGGGAGTTAAGCTGACTTTTTTACAACAACAACAACAACAACTCAGTGTAATCTCACAAGTGGGATTTGGGGAGGGTAGGATGTACGCAGCCTTACCCCTACTCTGGAAGAGCGGAGACTGTTTCGATAGACCCTCGGCGCAAGTAATAGCAAGACAATATATTTAGAAAACTAAATCTAAGATAGCAATAGAGAATATGAATGAAGTACTGATAGCAAGTAACAACAATACAAGGTATGTAGTGATAGCAAACTAGGGAGTAGTACAAGATATGCGATAATAGCAAACTAAGGATAAAAGGGGTACCATACTAACACTAATACTATTGAACTAATGAAGACAAAGTTCAATAGTAATAGTGTTAAGCTGACTTTTCTATTATACCGAAATAGAATTATAAAACACATTAAAGAATAATAAAGCTGACTTTGTTATTCCACTGAGTTCGTGCCCGGAATCCAATGCACGAACTCCTGTTAGCTCCATTCATACCCTCTATCGACCAAGGAAGATGCTACTGATCCGTGAATTGAGGGACGACACGCTTTCAATCCCTTACAGCTCCCGTCCAAGCCCTTCCACTGCACAAACTACCCTTAAAGTAAATGATTTCTTAAGTACTCTTGCAAAATTGTTGGTTTAATATATTTCCGAACAAGTTATTCTCTTGAAGTTAGTTTTTGTATAATTTCACAGAGAGGTGGAATATAATCAGATTTATTTTCTCAAACTTATGCGCTTTATTAACAATGCCATTTGCGAATTACTTCAGTTTGCTCCTGCTTAAATTCATCTTGATAACAGGAAAAGCTAAAACAAGAAACTTTCTAATTTTCAGTAAAATGTGCTCTAGCAAAATGGGCATTTTTCTTCCTTGTTCCTTCAGGTCAACTCTGTCAATCAGAATTGAGCAAGTCAATTAGATGTACAGTTTCAGAAAAAAAAGTTCATCAATTTCTACCCTAGAGGGTTTATAAACGATTTTAGTAGTAATTGCCTCTTTTAGTTGAGGTTACCTCCAGCGATATTTTCTTCAAGACTCTGTATCAGCTAATCTGGAAGGATTATGCGCCAAAAAGGTATCCAGTCCTTACCGTTCATTGAGGAGGAAAAGGTCTGTCGTAGAAGCAGGTTCCAACATAGACCTCGTCTCTACAGAAAGCCATTCTTCTTTAGATGAGATGTCATTCTTCTTCAGATGAGATTTCTTAGTATTCCACCTCTCAGTTGGTTGTAGTCATTTCTTTTTTCAAAGTACTTGATAACACTGGTTAACTTGCGCTGATGTGGTTGTGGGGAGTTCACTTGTTTGGTTCTCTTTACCTTTGTTGGATTCCTTCGCGGAGTAAAAGTTGGGATTAGGCTTAAAGGTAAGCCTTGTTACATGATGGGAGTATTTCCAAGAAGCTTAAGCTATAGTTAATGGTGGAAGGGAAATAAGAGAGAGCAGAGGATGAAATGTTGGCATTGCTTGATGGGAAGAATATCGAGGGCATTTGCAGGCCTGGAAAGAGAAGTGCTAATTGGCACGGGACAGTTGCTGGGAAGTGAGTTGTCTGGGAGCTGTCCTGGTGGCAATGGTATTGGTAGGTGAAGTTGGGAGATGGTAAAGAGGGGTTTCTGGAGGTGGAGTTTCTAGGTTTTAACCTACGGATAGCTGTGCATGAAGGCAATAACCATTACACACTCTACCATAATAATAAATGCATAAACAAAAGATCTCTTGGAATGATATGACATAGCTAATGCATGGATGAATACGGAAGGGAACTTTACAAAGTGGAACCATCTCCCCCCACCTCAACCCCCACCCAAAATAAATAATAATAATAATAGTAATAAAAAGAGTAAAAGGAAAGGAAACTAAACAGTTGATCATCTAAAACTTGTTCTGACAAGAAAGAGAACTTGCAACCAGGACTCAGAGCAATGTATATAATCTTTCTTTTCATAACTTCCTTCCAAGTCTTACTCCATGATACATAGGAGTACTCAAAGTAAAGTCAGGACATTCCTCAGTAAGTTACAAGCCTACCTCATATGTGTGGCTGTCTGGCAGAGGAGACTCATATCCTTAATTAACGATGGTGTTTGTTTGCTTTATGCATCTAGGAAAGAATCTAAATTTGTCTTCCAATCTTTGACTATTACTGTCGTAACTTGGAAGGTTTCTGATTATATGTGCTTGGCGTAAGACATCTTCTTTAGGAAGCTGATGATGTTGCATTTTATGTTTTTAGCCTCTGACAGAACTCGAAGAAAAAAAGTGCAAACGATGCGGGATATATGAGAAAGACTCATTTATAAAGCCTGATGATGTATTTGATGAGTGGGAGTTCTGTGCCTCTGATTTTACTAGTCCTGATGGGAAGTATATTCGTTTCAAGGAGAAAGAGTTCAACGCCACATTTTTGTGTCCAGACTGTGTCCCTCTTGAAGGTGGTGAGTATTCTATCTTCTTCTATCTCCTCTTCTCCTTGGTTAAAGCGTTCCATTCTCTGTAACAACAATAGCCTTGAGGCTTTTTGACATTTTACTACACATAAACTCATAAATGCTCTAATTTATAGTTCCAATCTCAAGTACTTGAGGAAATTAATTCATATTCTCTAAGATCTCTCCATCCTGATCAACATAAGCATCTAACTAAATGTATGCCAATCTCTGCTCCGAGGGCCTTGGTTTAGTGGTAAGGACGCAACGTAGGATGTGCGGAAAGACGCATCTCTAGTTCAAACCCTGCCACTGACAAGAGGCCTGGTATTTAAGTAGGAGCACAATAGAGGGGCGGTCTATACAAGCTGAGTTTTCAAACATGTGGATCAATTGGAGTTGGCCATAACTCACAGGGGAAGTCGACTT
>MCJB01047857.1:109769-121651 GCA_002018475.1 Nicotiana obtusifolia | reverse complement strand
ACCCAACACACACACACACACAAAAAATAGTATGCCAAACTTTTGGAAGATATGTAGTGCTTCTTGGAAAGAAAGCAAATTAGTTACTTCTCCGCCCTTCTTTTTTCTGGATAAGAATAATTAGAAGAAAAAGACTTTGGTGGGTAAATCTTTGAGTTTCAGTGTGATGTAGAATTTGGGCTCCTCTAATTGGCACTGCAATTAAAAGACAACAGTACCACCCTATCTTTACTAAGGGGCATCGACACAGGTGTTAATGAAATGGTTTGGCATTTTGCCTAGTTCTATTATTGAATTATTTACTTCTTAAAAGAAACTGAGTAAAAGGAAGGTTGCACTTCCCTTGCAGACTATTATGATGACGATTTGGATTTCCCACGATCTTTGTTCTTAATGGCATTTCATTATGTCTCCCCTGACATCCCTTTTGTGCCTCTTAGGGACTTTGGTGCTCATGGAATCCATGATGGTTTTGAGTTTGTTTATATTAGAAATATTGCACTAAATCCTTGGTTAATCTTTAAAATTAAGCTTAATATATGACTTATTGTGACATTGTTGATGAGATAATCCAATTTAACGTAGCATTTAATTCACAAGTTATGATATCATTAACTTATTTTTGCTACAAAATTCTTGTATTTATAGTATCTGGATTATTCTTCCCACATGGATGCTTGTCCTTTTGTTCAGAGGCTCTATAATTTGTTGTCTATATTCGGTTGCTTATGGTGTGTCATTGCGTGGTTTCTCTCTAGCTTCAAATCACTCTGCTGACTCGCAAACCAAGGGAAAGGGAATGCACTGGGCACTAGTGTTGCTTATCTGTGTGGTGGTGTCGATTTTTGTAGTTCTTGGAGTAGTGACTGCCTACAAATATTGGCAAAAGAGAAAAAAGCAACAAGAGCAAGCTCGATTCTTGAAGCTGTTTGAGGATGGCGATGACATGGAGGATGAATTGGGCATTGGACCCCTTAATCATGTCATTTAGGGAGGAAAAAAAAAGCTCATCCCCTTCTCATGGTATACATTAAAACACTTGTACATGCTTTTTGTTTTCAATTTTTTTGTGGGAAGTAACGATTGCGACAGTTGTATAGTGTAACTTAACAGAGAGAGAGATTGTGTAAAGTCATCGTACTGCAAGAGAAATGTTGAACCCCAAATTGGTCCTTGATCCTGAAAAAGAAAGATATTTTGCTTCAAGATGTCGGACAGCCAAGGGTCGTTAAAATGAAAAAGTGTAATTGCCTTGGTCTTAATTGGCAGGTAAAGTATAAGTATTTTGGATTTGCTGGTGTAAATATCATAGTGGATGCATAATCTCGGACGAGTTCTCTCTCGTTGTAAATATCTTATCTGATTACGTTCAGTGTATTTAAAGTAAAATTCCATGTTATCTCAATTTTAGATATCTCCAGAGTCCAGAAAATATATCAACTAGAAGACCAGAAGACTTCTAGCAAATTGGAGATATAAGCAGTTAAGCACTAGAGTATGCTGTCACGGCTCATTTGGTACTAGGGATAAGAGATAATAAATCCTGAGATTAAATTTGAAATGAGTTTATCTCACATTTGGTTGGGATAAAATCCTAGTATAACTAATTTCGGGATTGTAGTGTTATTTTTATCCGTGTGGGAGGGTGGGATAATAATTCCGGAATAATTAATTTTAGGATAATTTTTTTGCCAACCAAACGACCCCTTAAAGAACTTCTAACATTAGATAATCTTTAGGTACAGAGTATTGAAATATTACGAATACGAATCCAAACAAACTAAAAATGATACATGATACGGAATATTCAAATATTATGGATCCAAACAGAGCGAAAAATGATAGTAAAGATAAACAAATTAGAAAGGAGAGATTACAAGAGAGCAAGTAATATCATGATATCAATACGTATTCTGGCTAGTAGGACTGTATATACGTACTTATAGGGGATGAGATCCCCTCCACTGAAATCGGTCTGTGTATGGAGCAATACTGGACCAATTTTCACTGGAGGGGATCTCATCCCTACTTATAGAGCCACGTAATCTTATACCCAAAAATAAGTATATAGATAAACCAAGTTTCAACTGAATGGGTGATGTCTAATTTTTGACTGCAAACTGCACAGTTATAGTGATACTTAGGTCTAGAGTAGATGAACATCCATACCTAAAGTAATCAAAATCCAGATTAATACGAAAGGGATTTAGGTATAGCTTAAAAAAATGAAAAACTATTGTAAGAACCCATTCCGATCAAGTGAAAATAATGGCAAATAGAAAATTGATTTCGTAAAGAAGTGAAGACGTGTGCAAGAGAGATTAGGAATTTTTTGGTCACCACATTAGCCACTTGGAAGTGACTAAAATTCAATAAAAATTAGACAAATTAGAGCCATTTGCAACCAATACACACAAGAAGTAGCAGTGGCTTCTATATTAGTAACACGCAACAAGTAGCAAACTCCAAACCCTTAACGTCATCTTTTATGCCTTTTGACATTCGACACATCCAAACCTATTGGCATTAGTGCTTAACATCAGGTTCCATATGAAAAGTAAGCCATTCGTCTTAGCTCATCAACTTGCTTTAACACATCTTCACTATATAGATTTGCCATGTCCAAATCTAACTGTCTCAAATAATCAAGATTTTTGCGGGAAAGACGACCTATTAAGGGGATGAAATATTTTTTACCAAGATTTTTTTATTCTTAAAACTCGAACCCTTCCTCTAATTAAACGTGAAGATTCTCAACCATCTCCGTTGGACGTATACTTCTGACGTTTTACTGATGTCCACTATAATTAAGAAGGAAAAACAGTTTTTACGAGTGGGTTAATCCCTAAAGAAGTAGAAAAAATTAGTAGTATCAACTTTCAACAAATAATTTAAAGTCTGTAAATTTCTTTTGAAAGGATGAAATTCAATTTTAAAAGGCGGTATACATATTCATTGACCTAATTAGGTCTTCATTGTTGTAAATTACTTCTCAGGTTAGTAAAAGAAGGTGTTCCCTTATCAAAATTTAACCAACTGATACATTTCCGGTTGTTCTCATTTACTCGAATCACTTGAAAGGAATTTATTAGGTTAGAAAAATAGTGGTTGAAAGTTTGCTTCTTTAGCCTGTGAACCTTCCTCAAAAGAGTGGTGTACAAGAAACATCTCTCCAATAAATCTGGTTTGTTGCACATGACGTCTATAAAAATATGTTACTTATTTTTTGTGCGAGTTTATGTTTTGTGCACTAACAATAAAAAAGATTTTTCTACTGTCATATTAGGTCAACAAGTAGCTTGCCCATATCAACAAGGGTGTAACGCATGATTTTTGGTAAGCGGTGCTAAAATAAAATCAAATAAATAAATAAATTAATATAATTAAAAACAGTGTCATTTTTATATTTATACCCAATATATTTATTTTGTATACTATCTATATATACATATTTAATAAAAATTATAATGAAACGGTGTCACGTGATACCGCTTGCCGCAAGGTGTACGCGCCTCTGCATATCAAGCATGATATAGTAGCGAAAAAAATATAAAGTAATAACATGCTATAACGATTTAAATTTACACAAAGTATAAAAATGCATTACACTGTCAGTATATATAAAAATTCTTTCTTAATTATCTTTATGTTTTTGTTTTGGTATCCCTTTACCTTTTTAGGTCACAAATGGCAGAGATAGTATACCAAGTTCTAATCTTCTTACAAGAAATCTCAAGGTAGAAATAGACTTAGTAGTAGATGATGTAAATTACATATACTTATTCAATGGAAGGCATCCAACTTGTCACCTACTGACCTTACTTTATTAGTATTTTCAAACCTCACTACTACACGAAAAACAAAACTTAACATTATATTCTAGTACAATGTTATCAACAAAGATATTCATATAGCAAAACTACAAAGAGAAAGTGACTAAATATGAAGAAAATTTGTTGAAAAACCTTCCAAACTTCATCACTCCAACTAAACTCTTTTACCTTTCTATTTAGAGTGTGTTCTTGTACACAAAACTAGTACTAAGAAGTATACAGCCATTGATCACACTAAACATCCTTTGATCAAACATGTCTAGTCTTGGCGGAGGCGACGACATGTCTTCAGCCAGTGATCTTCCATTTTTAGGTCCAAGAACAAACATGGATCTTCAAGAATTCAGTAGAAAACCAAGACACAATGTCTCTGTCACACTAGGTGAACTATTAAAACGCGTTGGCGACTCTACTGAGGAAACATACAACAATAATTCCCTTGAACTTGGAAATCACTACTCCAATATTGCTACTCCATCTTCATTTCCCTTTGTTCTTTCTTTCCACAATCTCAGCTATAGTGTTAAAGTTAAAAGCAAAATGGCACTTCCTAAGTGCTTGAGGAGGAGTAATAAGGACAACGAGTTGCAAGGCGAAGAGACTAACATGAAAATGTTGTTGAATGACATATCAGGAGAAGCCAGAGAAGGTGAAATCATGGCTGTACTTGGAGCTAGTGGTTCAGGAAAATCTACATTGATCGATGCACTTGCAGATCGAATATCAAGAGAAAGTCTAAAAGGGACAGTAACTTTAAATGGTGAAGTTCTTGAATCAAAACTTCTCAAAGTAATCTCAGCTTATGTTATGCAAGATGATCTCTTGTTTCCAATGTTAACAGTTGAAGAAACACTCATGTTCTCAGCCGAGTTTCGACTTCCAAGGACTTTATCTAAGTCTAAGAAGAAAGCTAGAGTTCAAGCATTAATTGATCAATTAGGCCTTACAACTGCTGCTAAAACAGTGATTGGAGATGAAGGGCATAGGGGAGTTTCTGGTGGCGAACGAAGGCGTGTTTCTATTGGCATTGACATAATTCATGACCCTATTGTCCTTTTTCTTGATGAACCAACTTCAGGACTTGATTCAACTAGTGCATATATGGTTGTAAAAGTCTTGCAAAGAATTGCACAAAGTGGTAGTATTGTGATCATGTCAATTCACCAGCCAAGCTATAGAATCTTGAGTCTTTTGGACCGTTTGATCATCCTCTCGCGTGGAAACACAGTCTTTACTAGCTCTCCTTCAAGTCTACAACAATTTTTTTCTGAATTTGGAAATCCAATTCCAGAAAATGAAAACAGGATAGAATTTGCCTTGGATTTCATAAGAGAACTTGAAGGAATTCCAAATGGAACCAAGAATTTAGTGGAGTTCAACAAAACATGGCAAAGGAAAAAAACCTCAAATAGTAGTAACTTCTTTTACAATGGATCAAAATCATCACTAAAAGATGCCATAAGTGCAAGTGTTTCAAGAGGGAAATTAGTCTCAGGAGCTACGAATATCGATCCGAATCTTTCTTCTTCAAATGTCCCAAAATTTGCTAATCCATTTTGGGTAGATATGGTTGTGATAGCCAAAAGATCTATGTTGAATTCCATGAGAATGCCTGAGCTATTTGGTATGCGTTTTGGCGCTGTTGTTGTCACTGGTGTTATACTAGCCACTATATTTTGGAAGTTGGACAATTCCCCAAAAGGGGTTCAAGAAAGGGTAGGATTTTTTGCCTTTGCAATGTCCACAACTTTTTATACTTGTGCTGAAGCAATCCCAGTGTTTCTTCAAGAAAGGTACATTTTCATGAGAGAGACTGCTTATAACGCTTATCGTCGTTCTTCTTATGTTCTTTCACATGCCATTATCTCACTTCCTTCAATATTAGTCCTCTCCATTGCTTTTGCTGTCACAACTTATTGGTCTGTTGGATTAGCCGGTGGCGTTTCAGGTTTCCTTTTCTTCTTGCTTTTTATGGTTGCCTCATTTTGGGCTGGAAGTTCATTTGTCACATTCCTTTCTGGTGTCATCTACAATGTTATGATGGCTTACACGGTTGTTGTCGCAATCTTGGCTTATTTCGTGTTGTTTAGTGGCTATTTCATTAGTCGTGATCGGATCCCTCCTTATTGGATATGGTTTCACTATATGTCCTTAGTGAAATATCCTTACCAAGGGGTGTTACAAAATGAATTTGATGATCCTCTCAAGTGTTTTGTAAAGGGTATCCAGATTTTTGACGGTTCACCTTTGAGGGCTGTCCCTGAGCAGTTGAAGATCAAGTTGCTCCACAACATGAGCAAGACTTTGGGAATGAACATAACAAGTTCAACATGTTTGACAACAGGAGCAGATATATTGAAACAAACTGGTGTGAATGACTTAAACAAATGGTCTTGTTTGTGGATTACTATTGCGTTGGGATTTTTCTTTAGGATTCTCTTCTATTTTGCTTTAGTGATTGGAAGCAAAAATAAGAGGAGGTGAAAACTTTGAGGGACATATATATTTACTAGTTTCTTTTTGTGTCTTAGTTTTAATTGAGCAACTCTTTTTCCCCTCTGTTTTCTTAGGCATTATGCTTATTTCCAAATGTCCAAATCTTGTTTAATAGTGTTCACTAAGTTGTATTCAGATGGTTAGCTTTGGATATTGTTAGTTTTGCTATTTTGTGGAGAATAGTGTTTGCATGTATCCTTCTAACCACAATCTAATCATTTGGTAAGTGTATTTTTATAATCATTTGGGATATGATATTTATCGAGGGAGCTTTGGAGTTTCGTGTGACTTATAGGTCATGAGTTCGAGCAGTGGAAGCAACCAATAATGCTTGCATTAGGGTAGGCTGTCTACACCACATCCCTTGAGGTGCGGCCCTTCTCCGAATCCTGCGTGAAGGCGAAATACCATGTACACCGTACTGTCCTTTTTTATTTATTTATTTCTTATATGATTATAAGAAATCAACAACACTTTGCTTCACATTGGAACTCAAATTCTCTTAGCCTGATCAAATGTTACTTGTGGTAGAAAAAGGTCCTTATCTTATGTACATTAAAAGTAAGTGGTAATTTGATAGGAACTGAAATACAATATTAGGTACTCCTATTATACATTTAATTTCGTCCTAATATGTTTACAAGCGAGAAAATTATCTTTTAAACATATCTATATATCTGTATCTTTTCCCGTGAGACATTTCAACCAATTATAAGACTAACATGAAAGTATCATTGGCTTAAGAGTTAGCCAGCATAACCACTGTGAAATATACACAGTGAAACTTTATGGGATTAAAACCATCTTTTTTTTGGATCCATTCCCACGTTTGTTTACCCATAAAACGGTACAGTTGAATTTATAGTGTGGTTTACAGACAAACGAATCGATTTGATTTCAAAATAATAAATAAATTAAGTAAAATGCAACACTTAGCGTTGAAATCGAGATTGAATAACAGATAGCTTGGTTCCGGGAGCAAGGCTTCCGAAGACAGCAATAAGAATGACGTTAGATAGAAAATAAAGCATTATTTAGCTTGGAATAATGTGTAGCATAAGTTTGTCAGAATTTTTGTGTCCTACAATCGTTGTTAAAGCCACTATTTATAGCTATACCTAGGGAACAAGGTCGTAGGATCAAGCCCCTCTTAAATGACGGAGGTCATTGATCAATATGTAACTTTAGGCCATGAATGCCAAAAGATCTCTGCAGGCTGTGTTATTAATACTGAAAATATTCTTCATTAAATGTCATCTGGTAATAAACATTCATTTGCCTCCGTTGATTGTGCTTCCTCCGGCATCTTCTCGGTGCCAATTGGAGCTGTTGTCCTCGGTCTTGGTTTCCACTCGCTTCATCTTCCGTCTTACCTCGGTTTCACATGTCACTCTGTCATTCGAGCATTTAATGTGAACCAATTTTACCGTATACAACATTAATAACGTGAAAGCAACAATCTATAAGCAGTTTAAGTGGAGAGAAGGTTGGGTAGCCAGATGCAACAACTATCGCTTCAATTGGAGGAGTTGATTTTTGGACTGAATCGTAGCACTGATAAGGACGTTGATAGAACTGTTAGCAGACACAATTCACTTGGCCAAACTCAACCAAAGTGAACCGATTTTCAGCCACTTACTCGAAGCGGGGTGCTTCCCAGATATACCAAATTGGATTTTCCTACTTTTGACGGTTCTACAGATTCGTTAATTTGGCTGCATCAATGCGAGAAGTTTTTCTCTAACCCAATATAAAGTTTATTAACACAAACACCATTTTCTTTATTTGACAACATTTAGCAATGACTTTTATTTCTTTTAGAGGTTACGGCTAGATTTTAGAGTCCACTAATGAGTTTTATTCAATTCGAAATCAATCTATAACTATCATATATTGCGAAATTGATAATACATGTGCACTGTCAACGCTTGAAATATTCACCTTTATGTATACTAAACAAGTTCGTTATATATAAGCTAACAAATTACTTAATAAAATTAATTCCCTTTGAGGTTAATTAGGTCTAGATTATAGAACCAACCAATTAATAAAAAAAGCTTATTCCGTTCAAAAATTACTTAGAAGTGTGAAATTTGAACTCTTAAATAGAAACACTTACAAAGTAGATATTCTTTCCAGAGTCTAGCAACAATCAGAGTGGCGCAGCGGAATCGTGGTGGGCCCATAACCCACAGTTTCCAGGATCAAAACGGGGCTGTCAGCTTCCCAAGCCCTTAAGTTTTCCTTTTTCAAATTTATTTTGGACCTTCATTTTTGGGCTCAACAAAATGGGCCTGTAAATTATGAATTTTGGGCCACGATATCTTTTAACCTTCGGATATTCAACAGTAACTCTGGACCGTTCACTTTCCGTCGGTTCAAGCAAGATAACGCCCGATAATAAATATGTTATATTACACATAACTTGAAGGGTCTCCTCTTTTTACAAACAGGGTTTCAAAGAAGCAGCCCGCAGTTTTACAAACGAATTTCGCCCTTCAGGTAATGTTTTCTTTCTTTTATTCGTTACTGTTTATCCATGGTTTTAAAAATTGTTAGAAGAAAAAGAAATTGTTTCTTTATATTCATTATTTGTTGTGCCCTAAAATTATTGTTTGAAAAACGGCATCTTGATTTATATTTGCGAGAACTTGTGGCGGTTGTTTCTGAAATACTTTGTTGATTTTTTTCCTTGGTTTGTTTGTTTTTGATCTAGGTTAAATTTTTGGTGTGAATTTTGGTTAACTGTTAGGTCTAGGTATTTTTTCAGAGAGAAATTTACAGTGTAGCAGCCCCCAAAATAATAGTCTGCGAATGTATAATTTTTTATATTAATGTATAATATACATATTTAATACATAATCAGTGTATATGTTCTGTATATTGGGTTACCATCTGTTATTAAATTTGGCTGACTGGTCAAATGTGTTAAAAGCTCCTTTTTTAAACAGTCGATGATTTCTAGCAGTCATATTCTTCTCTTTGGCTGGATGGTGTTGTTTCTTGTTGAACTCAATTGAAAAGCTGAAGTTTTTGGCCTTGTGCCCTTAAATTTGTTGGTTATGGTTTTTGATCGGGACTGAATTGGAAAGGACGCATGATTTTCTAGCAATGTGAATTTGTGGGTTGGTTCTGATTACTTTGTGTGTTTTGTTGGTTATTTGGATAGAAAATTTGCTGAGTTTCTATTTGACATGAAGTCTGCATGCTTTTCTCCATTCATCATGGCACAATTCAGCCTTTTTTTGCTTTTTGGCACAGTATGTAGAGGTGTAAGCTTTCTACATTATAGTTTAATCTTTTCTTTATACATATTTTTGAGCTGCTGATTTTATTTTGTGGGAAGGGGAAATTTAATAGGAGGAATATGCTACGATCTTCTTATATGGAATGGTTATGGTAGTTTTACTCCCTCAAAGCTCATTGAATATTAGATGATAAAGACGCATACTATGACTTACCTTTTTGAGGGTGGGGAGGAGGTATCACTTCGGCTCCTCAAATTGGTTGAGAAAATTCAGTATTATACCTAAAATCAATATCAGTATTCTGAGTTGGATTATGTCAATTGAAAAAGTCTGGTTGGACAGACTCTTCTTCTTCTTCTTCCTTTTCTTTTTGAAATTTTAAAGAGCGTAATCACACTTGTTTATGCATTATTTTTCTCTGTGGCCATGTGGGACTTTACCCTTCGAAAAGCCTATCAGTGAATTCAAGTCCTTCCTGGCTCAAATAAGTTTGCATCTGACTTATATTGATATTGGGTTCACATAAGTTTACCACATTTTTTAAGAGAATGGCTCTATGTGCTAGTTTTTATATCTTGTTTTTTGTGAAGTTATTACCCAACATTGGTGCTGTTTTAGATTACTTTTTGGCATGCTATACTTAGTCAGGCACATTACTGTTATGCTGTGTGATATAAAATGTTTGTAAAGGGATAAGTTATAACGTCACATTAATCTTCATTCTGTTTATGTTTTCAGTTTGAGAATTGAGCTGTAGAGATGCCTCGCTATGATGATCGGTCGGGAAATAGCACCCGTCTCTATGTGGGCCACTTGTCTTCACGGACCCGTTCACGTGATCTGGAGCGTGTATTCAGTAAATATGGGAGGTAATTTTGTTTCCAGATTCTTGGTGCATCATGCATTTCTTTGATAAGGTTATCACACTGTCATTTGCTTTCTTACTGCATGTTTGATGTTAGCTAGTTCTCATTGAGTAACTGAAATTGCAGAAATGCTGGGGTAAATTATTATTACAACCATGTTTATGTTCTTTTTGATGTTCTTAGAGAACCTTTTGGTAATCTTTTTCTTGTGTTGTCATTAATGGAGCTTTGTCCATCTAGTCTAAGTTCAACTTATTCCTACTCAAACTGCTTCTTCTGTGAAGGTGCTTCATTTAACTAGAATGAAAGGATAACTTTCCTTTAGTCCTCAAGATTCTTGGTTCCTTGGTGTTTCAGTTTGAGATCATCCAAGGATAACCTTTGCTTGTTAATTTGGAAGAGGGTGCAGGCGAAGATATTTCTGCACTACTCCTTTTCTCATTTTTCTTGGTTATTTCTTTTCCTTCATTTTTCTCATTGGTCTTTCTATTTGGACCAATTTATATGATATGCTAGATCATGGTTGCCTGCTCTCTGTTCCCATGTATTTTTCTGTCATAAAGCTCTAGTTCTGATCTAGGACAATAACTAATGGTCCTCAGTGGGGAACTCCTTAGAATTGCACAACTGGTTTAGCACACCAGCAGGAGTCAGTGGAGGTTTACATTTTTAAGTCTCCCATCTCTGTGTTGGAATTTCCTTCCAAGCATATGTATTACTCGGGTATCTTATCAATTATTATATATAAAGGAAAATGTGTTCCAGATGCTTGTGAGTTTAACTTGAATGATCTTGTTGACGGTTTATAGGCATTTGCCTGGCCCGAAGGTCAATCTTGAGAGGGTGGCCTTGGTGGAATTGATGGAAAGTCTTGCCGGGTTTTAGGAGACTTCGGTGATTCTTTCTATAGTGGCCTTGGTGGAGTCTTCCCGGTTTTAGGAGACTTTGGTGGTTCTTTCTATAATGTCTTTGCGTATTTTTATGGAATTCTCAACAATCTCAAACTGGTGTTTAGTTCGTCTTGAGGGGCAAGTGTTCATGCACTTCCTGTGCTTAAGTAAGTAATGATGGCCTTACTGTTTCTGGCAACCATTTCCGCAGAGTACGAGATGTGGATATGAAGCACGACTATGCCTTCGTAGTATGTATCCTCTCTCTGATTTCCCTCGCTACCTAGTGGTGTTATTGTTTTCGTTACTTCCTATGTTTGACCCCCTAACCATCCCTGCCCAAAAAAAAACCTTTTGTTTGCCAATGTGTTTCGAACAGGAATTTAGTGATCCTCGAGATGCTGATGATGCAAGATACTATTTAGACGGCCGGGACGTTGATGGGCGCCGCATAATTGTGGAATTTGCTAAGGGAGTAAGTATTCTCTTCTTGTATTTCTTGGAATTCTCCTCCCTGTCAATTTGCTGTTTCTGATAACCCACCCACCC
>MCJB01047857.1:58229-109564 GCA_002018475.1 Nicotiana obtusifolia | reverse complement strand
CCCCCCCCTTTCCCCTTTCTTCCCAAACCACCCAAAAAAATAATTAAAAATAAAATAAATGACAACCGAGGAAAAAAAAAAAAGAGAGGCTTTTCTTGTTCCAACACATTTCTGTCCTGGTTTAACCAAAGCGCGCTAAGTGTAGTTTGATTGTCGACTGAACCTATTTTGATAAAGTAAATAAATGAGTTGTTGAACTTCGTCTCTAATGAATTCTTGGAGCAATTAATTTTGGTGAAGTAACATCCATGACTCATCTGTGATCTGTCAGTTCAGTCTTCTGATAATGGTTTTACCTCTAGGTGCCACGTGGACCTGGTGGTTCGCGTGAGTATCTTGGCAAAGGACCTGCTCCTGGGTCAGGCCGCTGCTTCAACTGTGGTCTCGAAGGTCATTGGGCTCGAGATTGCAAAGCTGGGGATTGGAAGAACAAATGTTATCGGTGTGGAGAAAGAGGTCATATAGAAAAAAAATGCCCAAATAGTCCTAAAAAACTCAGGTACTTGAACTCTTGGAAAGCATTGCTTCTGCATTTTCATTCCCCTAATAATTTTTTCTTTCTGCTTCTTCACTTTGTTATGTTCATTGCAGTCGTCGGGATCGGAGCTACTCACGGTCACCTGTCAGGTCAAGGTCAAGGTCACGTTCACGTTCTCCTCGTCGTCGAAGTTACAGCAGAAGTCGCAGCTATAGGTGAGTTTTGACACATGTTCGCTATTTGCTTATTGTTTTACTTTACTTTGCAAAGCTTAACTGGTGTTTGTCCATGACCTCACTTTCAAAACATCAGTTTTTGCATGTTGAAGTTTGGCCATCAGTATTAGCAAAATATTGGGACTTCATGGTGAAATATTGAAAATTCGTTTTGTGGTGAAATAACTCACAATTTGTCGACTTTTATATAATCTGTTTCGACTTCAACTTAAAAGATTCTTTTTTCAACTCCAACTAATTATTGTCACAGAAATGGTTCTGAGCTCTTTGCTTTGTTCTTTCAGTCCATCAAGATCTCCTCCTCCAAGGAGAGGAAAAGTTGACCTAGAGAAGAGGTCAAGAAGCTACAGTAGGAGCCCTGAGCCAAGAAAGGCTAGTCCAAGTCCTAGTCCGAGTCCTCCACCGAAGACAAGGAAGCACAGCCCAACACCCGAAGAGGGAAGCCCTATGGAAGCAATGAGGACGACGACCAGAGAAGAAGGTAGCTATAGCCAAAGCCCCAGAGAGAGAAGTGCAAGTCCTTTAAGTCCTAGACGAGGGGATAGCCCTGCACCTGAAAGGTACGAGGACAGCCCTGCTGAAGCTAATGGTGGAAGTCGCAGCCCGAGTCCCAAGTACCAGAGGAACCGTGCAGATGATGACGAGGATGAAGGTGAGTATAATAATCAACGCTTAGGTAGAGAGAGCGAGTCGCCTTGACCTGTATTCAGGGATTAGTAACAAAGCATCTTTTTATGGAAATTACTGTATGCAAGCAACTTGGTTGATCTGGATTTTGTCTAGGCTGGACCTTGGGAAGCCCGAATGAGATATACTTGAAAAGAATTTGGCGATATCTATATTTGGTATTGTAAGTTAGTACAATAGTTGGTATTTGTTGATTTTATGTCTCATATGTTATGCAACTGTTGCTGATGCTGTTACTTATCATAAAAAATAGTGGCTTTTGGTTTAAAAAATAAAGGCAAAAAACATAGGTTACTCCCGAACGATGGACCAAATTTCTGTTATATATTTTTTGCAGACAAAAATAACTTTACACACTCAGCCTTTTCAGACTGTACCTAATTTTGTGTGTGAAGTTATTTTCATACGCAAAAAATGTGTAACAGGGATTTGGTCCATAGTCCAGGAGTCCAAATAATGGCTTTTGGTTTAAAAAATTATTTCAAGTTTTGCATGAGATCTTGAATAGATTTTTCAGTTTTCTCTGAAAAGTCTTTCTAACATCGTTAGAGACCTAAAAAACTGGAAGTCTCCTCAACAGAGGCGGATCAATGGACCATTTGAATGAAAGAGTGTGTCCTTTATTTAGTTACAAGAAACTATGCATGTAGTTAGGGGTGTAAATGATTCGGTTATTTTATAAAATTTATATCATATTAATTTATTGATTATTTTATTATGTATAATCAAAATTAATTTTTTGAAACCGTTTCGATTATGTCGGTTTCTCTTCGATATCTGTACGGTTCGGGTTTTTATAATGTCATGTAAAAGTCATTAGTAGAAGAAGAAGAATGTAATAACATACGTACTTTTATAGGACTTATCAAAGCTCTCTAGACATTTTTAAATATGAAAGATGATCAAAATATAGATTCATCAATTATTCTATAGCAGCGTAAAATATATTAAGCAAATACAAAAAATTATGTAAATCACACGAGTGGAAAGATATTAACGAAGCTGAGACTCAAGAATAGATTAAATATTTAAAAAAATAAATTTGAATCATATGAAACTAAACATATTCAATAAATTGTAGTTTGCTACTTATAATTGCTAAAATACCTTGTGTCTTGCCAGTGAATATGTTGGAAATAATTTAATTTTGATCGGAGTAGCATAGTATGTTTGGGAATTAGGATTTGAGTTTAATTACTTGTTGGCTTGTAACTGTTTTTATATTTCGAAAGCTTAAGAAAAAATAATACTTTATTATTTTTAAATTTAATATATTATTCACATGTAAATTTATTAGGTATGGTTCGGTATTTTTTCGGTTTTTTTCATAAATAAAAAATCTACCCTAATTCGGTACAGTTATAAATTTATATAAAAGCCTACGATTTTATCAAATGAAACCTAAAAACTGATTCGGTACGATACAGTTCGATCGATTTAGTCAATTTTTAAATATCCATTGACACTCCTACACGTAGTACCTTTCATGCAGCATATAAGTATGTATATAATACTCGTTAGTACAACCTACACTATGCGCCAAAGAAGAGACACATAAATAAGGAAATAATTTGCTATGACCAGTTACAATCTATATAAATGAAAATATTTTTACTAATATTTCCTGTTTTATTTACCGATTTTCATCTCCCCAATAAAAATAACTTTGAACATTTGCACAAGATTCTCTATTGTTCAATAGTATGTTCAAAATTACAAAAACCTAAAAATTACACTGGATGGACTTTTTAGAGGATTTTTCAGAAATCACTGTTGTTTAGTGGCTATTAATTTCCTATAGCTACTATATACATAATGATTTTCTATAGCTATTATTCAGTTGTTATGGTAGTGTATTTGCTGTATTCGCGTTATTGTATTCATGAATACAGTAACAAAAGTCGCCTAAAAAACATGGGGTTACAGCTGTAGGCGACTGTATTCACATGTATTCGCGCCATGTATTCATGAATACATCAACGACAATCACCTTAAAAATAGGTATGTCCCGTTGTCTAATAACATAAATAGAATCAATTAGCGTGATACACTCCTAATATAACTCAACATAATCAATTCTAACACGCCTCATTATCAACCTAATTGATTAGAATGGTTTTTCAGACGCTAAACACAAACCTACTGCTTGTATTCAGTTGTATTTACATGTTGTATTAAATGTGTTTCAATATTTAGTTTTTACTGTTGCATTCATTAGATTCAATGTTATATTTACTGTATTCACTATTTTGTTTTCAGTGTATTCAAATGTATTTATATTAGCAGTATTTTAGTAATTCCTAATACATGTTATTGTATTCAGTATATCTCATTGGTTGTATTCATTATATTTCTATTTGTATTCAGTGTGTTTTAATGTATTTTATTGTATTTTAAAATTAAATGTATTTACTGTTTATATTATGTTCTATTTCAATATTTGTATTCAATGTATTTCAATATTTATATCTAGTATTCATGCATACTGTATGTATATTTTGCATGAATACAAGTGTATTTAGCTGTATTAAGAAAATACAAATTTTCGAAATATATAAATACAGAATAGCAAAGAAGAGAAAAAAATTCGCCGGAGATGACGTTTTTCGGTCAAGTAAAATATTGTATATATTATATTAAAATTAAAAATAAAGACGAATAAAAATCCGTCCCTCAAATCTTCTCAGGCATAAAAAAAATGTGAATCCAAAGTTGGAAACTGGATTTAGAACCGAAAATAAATATACTCTTTTTTTGGATTATTTCGTTTTTCAAGAAGGGAGATCAAAAAGGGAAAAAAAAAGGTATCTGAGAACTCTAAGAATTTTCTCAAATTTTGCTCAAAACTTTATCCATGGCCATCCTTCTCTTTCCCTACTGTCTATCCCTTGTTATTCTCTCTTTGTCTCTCGTTTCTTTACTCTGTTTCTGTCTTTTTCTTTGCCCGTCCTGGAAGAGAGAGGAAAGGAAGAGAGAGAAAAAAGAAAAATTTTATTGAGATTTTGAGAGAAAATTGTGTTAATTGCGGGAGAGAAAAAAAATATAAATAGTGTATTTCACGTTTTAATGATAGTATATATCATAAATATCTATTTTGCTATAAAATATAAAAAGTAGCTATAAAAAAATATTTTAAAATAATTTTAGTTTATAATAAATAGGGTTACTTTCCTATATGAGGTAAAATTTTCGACTTTTTATGACTATTATTTAAATTTTGAATCCGTTAAGAAAAATATTAAAAAGGGCCTTCGACAAGAATTTTGAAGCACGCTGGCTATAATTTTGAGAAGCGATCCTAGCAATCAATAAAATTTTGAAGAACTAAAAATAAGGTCACAATGCTAAAAAATTTTAGTGATCTGTCAGGATTTATGATCATTAAATATTTTCAGCATTATGGCTGAAAATTCTGGTGATCATCCGAATTTTGCTACAAATCTTGACAATTATCATAACTGAAAATTTGGCGTGCGTCCTTTAAAATCTAAAGCCATATTATTTATCTAAAACTTCTGTTGCCGGGGTTAAAAATTCAACAAGTCTACACCAATTTCTAAAGCCATATTATTTTTGTCGTTCTCCCTTTAAAAAGAAAAACAGACCTATCACCAATTTCCTTGCAACCCAAGTCTACCACAAATATATTAGGGCCAATATTTTCCAACATTCCAAGGTAATGATTGTTAAATTTTACGATATAATTTTTATGGGACAGTCTATCAATATTTGTACAAAATTGTTAAATTGTTCATATTCACAAAAAACAAAAAATGAAAAAGCACATTAATTTGGACGCTCGCATTTAATCTATGTCAGTTCATTCAAAAAAAATTAATTGTTAGTCAGTGTAAGCAAACTTCGAAAACAACTGTTCCTCCTTCGCTTTTCTTCTTCTTAATTGATGTATAACAGTGTCTTTCGCATTTTTGGTCCTGTAAGTATATTTTGAATTTTGCATAATGAAAAGTGAGTTTAAATGAGGCAAGTATTATTAGAAAAGCTTGAAAACATTGCAAATCATCCTTATTCTAAGCTCGAAAAGTAAGTCTTGAAGTTTGAATATAAAAATTATGTTATGAAATAATAAAGAAGAATATTGTAAAGAAAGAGAGAGAATTCTTATTGATTTTGGGATGATTTATAATGAAATAGAATCTCTCTATTTATAGGGAAAAAGTGACTTAGCCACCAAATAACAAACCCTAAAATCTCTCTAAATATAACATTCACCTTAAATACAATTCTATTTATAACATTCCCCTTGAATGTCTATTCAACAGATAATGCCCCGTTAAAACCTTAACTAAAATAAAACCAGTGGAAAAGAATTTTAGTGAAGGAAATAGAGTACACATATCTAACAATACGCCTTTTGGTTGCCTCGTTAAAAACTTTGCAAGGAAAACCCAGTGGGACAAAACCTTGTAAGGAAAAAAGAACACAACGCGTATTAACTCCCCCTGATGAGAGCATCAATTCACATCTTTGAGCCTTTGCATTCCAATTTTGTGCAAATCTTCAAAAGATAGTTGGTAAAAATTTGATAAACAAATCAACCGTATTAACTTGAATGAATATGTTGCACTTTGAAATCATCATTCTTGAGAGATATGTAATGTATTCATAAAATACCGTGGAATGGCCTTTTTAATATCTCCATAGAGATTCTCGCTATCATATTATCATGCTTATAGTTATAGCAAGATACATATGTATACAAATTGCACTTAGGATGTGGTACTTCAGGATCAAGAATTGTATATGCTTTAAGCGATCTAAATCCTTTGGGGATTGTCATATAAGCCATATATAGACTTTAGATGCATATCAAGTTTTATGTCATGCTAGACATATAAGATATATAAAAGTGATTGCACCCATCATTGACTTTACATTTTCAAGTATTTGAACAGCAGGTCCAAATACTTGCTCATCTTCTTTATCAAGAATTTTTGAAACCGATTTGTCTATACGCTTTAAACGTACTATAGATTTTGTACTTATAGGACTTATTCTAATAGGAGCATTTGTAGTGAGAATATAGTTACTTTCTTTGGGTCAGCAAATGCGTCTGACACGCTTTGCAATATATTGCAGATGAATTATCTTTTTATGAACTTCAAGTTCATATTATCTTATTCGAGGATCTAGATGTAGAAATGATAATTCATTGTATGTAACTTTTTCTCAAATGTTTATTATCTCCCCCTCATGTTAGAAAAACTAACTTGCTTCCTAAACTTTGGGAACACATATTTGTGTGTTATGGTGCTAATCAAAATATACACCGCACATTAATAATAATAAAATGAAATTATTTGGTTCCTGACCCTGAACTACTTGTGAGGGGAGAATGTAATATTCCTTTGTATATAACGTATATCAAACTGATATAGATAACTTTGTTCTCATAAGTAATAGTTTAGCTATTAAGTGGAGGCAGTCAATAAATCACTTTGCTAAACCAACTGTTATGTAAACCAACTTATCAAAATGAACTTTCTTGAATAGAAAATCTAAAAATTATGCTCTAAATTAAATTACTGAGCAAGAAACCTGGCATTGAAGTTGCGGGTTGATAATAAACGCACATGTAACCATCTTATAGATGCATCTCTATAAGGTTTACATGTCAGGTGAATGAGCCCATATTCACCTTTTATAAATTCCGGAATTCAAGAGATTATGTTTCAATTTTAGTTGGTATAATAATTGCGAGAACAAGCAACAAATGAGAATTCATGAAGAATCTTCTTCAACACTTACTCATGTGAATTCTCATTTATTTTGCACAGCGTGCTTAAATCAAGATTGCTCAATAGGTCATGCTTGATAAAATTATCTGTATCAGTATACTTCAGGTTTACATTATGACACGTGCAATTATTAATTAAATTTCCAGTTTACTATGACAGGGGTATTATATATCAATAAACATCCAGTTTACTGTGTCATGTAATTTTACCATACTTTATTTATGTAGTACAAATTGGACAATAAAGTGGGTAATATATACATATATATATATATATATATATATATATATATATATTACCCTGCTAAAGTTGCAGTAATATAAAGATATTAAATCTTCTCATTATTTATAGTTTCAATATAACAAATCTCATTCGCGAATACTTTATAAGTTTCTTTGAGACTTACTACAACACAATGCCTTATTGATAATCAATTTTATTTCTCAAAAATAGTAATAATTGGCTCTTTCAGAGTTCTCAATTAATTTTGTACTACCATACATTCATCAAAGAGAAAGTTATACCATTATGGTCATGGTCAAAATTATAATCAAGATCTGTTTCTTGCATTACTGTTGTCCTTTAATAATCACATCGCCAAAATATTTTGGCGTATAATAGGTATGTGACCAATGACAATTCATGTCATAATAATGACATTATTTTCTTATTTCATCTCAAACCTTCTTCTAAAGGCGAGTGTGGTATATTCACTGCCACTACCACGTTCATATTATTCCAAGAATAAATATATATTCATAAATCACATGTTATCACATTTACATCATGAATGGACCATAATCATCTATATGTGCTTTACAAAATCTCATGTCAAATCGATGGCAAACATTACTTTCACAGAGTGAAGGATTATTTTGTGAAATCCTTATTATTCTCATTACGATAATGATGACAATTATAATTTCGTCTATTGTCACGTCCACATCCATTGATTCCTTCACAGTAATAATTTTGTCTTCTTTTAGACTTATTATATATTGCTATCACATTCTCTTAAGAGAATGAAAATGAAGCAAATTCAATGGGACGAGTTTTCACTTTTTGTGCTTACAATCATACATAAATTTGATCATGGCAAGACAGAGAAATTTTTATCACTTCGAGTGTTTATAATTTCTTATAAACTCTATTAGAGTTATAATGCTTGTATTTAAAATCAAATTATAAAATGTCAAGAGTTTAGAAGAGAAAATAAGGTAAAATACTTACCTTCAATCCAGAATTTATTCATGAAGAAAGTTCATGGAACAATTGATAATCATTATGCTCAATATTATTACGAGCACCATGCACGTATTCCAAAGCCTGGTGACCAAAGCATATGTCTCTACTCAATTGGTTAGATAAGAATATTGCAAAGAAAGAGAGAGAATTCTTATTGATTTTTAGATGATTTACAATGGAATAGAACCCCTCTATTTATAGGGAAAAAGTGACTTAGCCACCAAGTAACACACTCTAAAATCTCTTTAAAATATAGACATTCACCTTAAATACAATTCTATTTATAAAAAATTAACTTTAAATCAAACTTCGGCCTCAATAGGAAAATAAAATGGAGCACCTAACAATGCATCTTCACAGACCAAGAACTACGAGATCACCCCTTTCATTCTGGAGTGACGGAGGGATCGTACCATTCGAGCCGTTTTTTCTTGACTCGAAATGGAAGCAGATTTGAAAAAGGATCTTAGAGTGTCTAGGGTTGGGCCAGGAGGGTCTTTAAGGCCTAGGTATTGTTGAAAAAGCTTGTAAACATTGGGAGATAAAGTTTTATAGTTCAAAATATGTTCCGAAGATTTTGCACAAATAATATTTCACATTTAAGCAAAACTTCCGTCTGAAGTGACTAGACTTATAAAAATTTATGAACTTAGGCCATAGTTTAAATAGGGGTCCCAAAACCGGCTATTTATGCACTTCCCCCGATTTTATGTGGCGCCAACGGACAGTCAATCCATAAGAATTCCAATGTCTCATTCGCTAGCTGCGGTGCCTCTGCCGCGTTTCGCCACCGTTCTCACGGCGGCGAAGCAGCCACGACTCAGACAAAACCCTAAACCCCAGAAAGGTAAGCAAAAGATAACCACCACCAATCCCAGTGTACCACCGGCCACCGCCAAGAAAACAACGTCAGGCTTTAACAGCAGGAATAAAGAACTCACGTGGCAGTGCATCCAGAACTGTGGTGCATGCTGTAAACTTGATAAAGGCCCAAACTTTCCTTCCCCTGAAGAAATTTTTGATGACCCTTCTGATATTGAGGTTTTTTCTCTCATTATTTTGAGTTTAAATTATGTGGGTTTTATGTTTTCATAATTTATATAGTATTTGTTTGAATACATTGACAAAATGACAACCCCTTAGACTTGTTCCATTTGAGCATCTGAAAACATGATAAAGTGTTTTTATTAGACACTTGTTGAGGAGATTTTGAGAAAAATGGCTCTTGGTCTTTTTCTTTTAACGAAGCGAGTCTTTTGTCTAATGGAGGGAGATTTATTTTAGTTAATTGGGATCTTTTTTAACTAAGCTGTCTTGTTTTTGTTTGTTATAGCAAAGGCTTATATCCGATGTGTATAATTAAAGAAAGTAGCATAATTTTAGTGGTTAAACATATCTACATAATTTTTTTTTAGATGGTAACATATCCAATATATTAATAAATCATCAACACAAATTTTGTACTGCAACCAAGAATACATCAAGAAGAGCTAGGACAAAAACAAAAATTAAACTTCCAACAAGGAGCCTAAGTCTTCTATGATTGAATGGTTATCTATATATTCTGCTTTACACCAAAAACTAAAAAGAAGAATGCAAAATTAATTTTGGTCTTCTGTACAGGGCTACTTATATCTTCAAAACACCTTGCATTCCTCTCCTTCCAAATTTTCCACCAAATGGCTGTTGGGACAATTTTCCATCTATCTTTG
The DNA here is from genome assembly GCA_002018475.1 of Nicotiana obtusifolia. Taxonomy (NCBI): domain Eukaryota; kingdom Viridiplantae; phylum Streptophyta; class Magnoliopsida; order Solanales; family Solanaceae; genus Nicotiana; species Nicotiana obtusifolia. The sequence goes on along the minus strand of MCJB01047857.1, from coordinate 99,447 downwards.
TTAGATGTAGAGCTCCTCTTCGTGTTCCAGCTAGACAAAAGTTCATAGGTTCTTCCTGGCATTGTCCATCAGATGCCCCTGATGTTAATGAACAACTCCCACAGCTGTCTTGTCACTCTACAATGTAGAAACAGATGGCTAATTGTCTAACAGATGGCTAATTGTCTCTGCATCTTGGCCACACAAATAACATCTAGAATAGATTGATAACCCTCTTTTCACGAGGTTTTCTTGAGTGAGTACTGCTTCTTTAGCCACCAACCAAGTAAAGCATGCCACTTTATATGGTATTTTGACTTTCCAGATATGCTTCCAAGGCCACAGGCTGAGTTGAGATCCTACCCGATTCAGATTTTTATAAGCTGATCCTACTGTAAACCTCCCGCTGCTATGTTTCTGCCATACTAGAGTGTCTTCCCCTTCTTGTAATCCTCTGCATTGTTCCAAAGTATTGTAAAATTCAGTTATTATAGTTAGTTCCTCGTCTTGTAACAGTCTTCTGAATGTCAAGTTCTATCCTTCAGTACCCCATAACTCCTTAACTGTTGCCCCTTGTTGCTGATTCAGAGTAAAAATATCAGGGAACAAATTCTTCAAACTTCCAATTCCTAGCCAGTTGTCCTCCCAAAATAACGTTTTCCTTACATCCCTCACATTAAGACTTAAATCATGAAAAATGTTTGGCCACAAGTTCCGGATTGATCTCCATAGACTAATTCCATAAGGGTTCTTCACCTCTTTGGTCATCCAAAACCCTTCTTTTCCATATTTTGCCTTTATCACCTTGCCACATAGTGTTTGTTCTTCCTTAGGAAACCTCCATAACCACTTCATCAATAGACATTTGTTCTGCTTCCTAAGGTTTCTGATTCCTAAATCCACCTTCTCGTTTACTAATAGTCAGCTTCTTCCAGTTAACTAGGTGAAATCCTTTTTTTTCTTTATTTCCATGCCATAAAACGTTCCTTCGCAGAGCCTCCAATCTATTTTCTACATTTGCAGGTAGAGGAAATAAAGACATCATGTAGGTAGGGAGAGCATCTAGCACAGAGTTAATAAGTACTAGTCTACCTCCCAGTGTTCTCCATCTAGCGAGCTTTTCCTCACATCTTTCCAAAACTCCATTCCAAATTTCTTTGGATTTGCTTTTTGCTCCCAAAAGCATTCCCAGATAGATAGTTGGAATTGTGCCAATTTCTCCTCCCAAGAATGTTTGTCAGCATCTGAATATTAGGCACCTCATTAACTGAGATAATCTGCCTCTTTCTCCAATTAATGTGAAGACCAGAGATAGCTTCAAAGAGGATGAGGATAATCCTCAGGTACTTTACTTGACTCTTCTGTTCCACAAAAAATAAGGTATCATCTGCATATTGTAAGTGAGTTATTTCTAACCTCTCATCTTGATTATTTACAACATTGAATCTCTTAATCCACCCATTACTGTGAGCAGTCTTCAACATATTGTTTAAACCTTCCATAGCTAGTATGTAAAGGAAAGGTGAAAGGGGGTCACCTTGTCTCAAGCCCCTTTGAGAGGGGAAAACCCTATTGGAGATCCATTAATCAAAATAGAGAACCTAACAGTACCGATACAGAATTTCTTCCAGCTAATCCACTTCCTTCCAAACCCCACTTTGTGGAGAATTCCCAGGAGGAAATTCCAATGACATGATCATACGCTTTCTCGATATCTAGCTTGCACATTATTCTTGGCTCCTTCTCCTTAATCCTAGAGTATATACATTCATTAGCAATCAATACAGCATCTGTGATTTGTCTCCCTTTAATGAAAGCCATCTGGTGTGAGTCAACTGGTTTATGCATCACTTTCTCAAGTCTTTCAGTGCGAATTTTAGAATCAACTTGTATATGTTTCCTATTAAGCTAATAGGCCCAGCTCTATCAGCAGGCCCTTTCTTAGAGTCACATAGGTTGCATCAAAGCTTTTCTCAAACATCTCCTGAGAATGGAAGTTCTTAATAGTTGCCATGATGTCTGTCTTCGCCACCTCCCAGCATTTGATGAAGAATTCCATAGTGTACCCATCTGGTCCAGGGGCTTTGTCTATTGCACACAATTTCAAACAGTGTAAGACCTCTTCTTCTTCAAAATGATTATGCAAAGCTTGTTGTTCTTCTTCTGAGATTGTAGGGCAATTAGCCATGCTGCAGGTAGGTCTCCAACCCTCAGTCTCTGAATTCAACTTAAGATAAAAGTCAGTTATCTCTTTTTTAATAGCTTCAGGCTCTTCAATGATCTGCCCTTCCACTATCAGGTTGTCAATAGTAGTGTTCCTCTTATGCGCATTAGCAATTTTTTGGAAAAACTTAGTGTTCTTGTCTCCCTTTTTGAGCCATAATACTCTGAATCTTTGTCTCCATGCTATTTCTTCCTTTCTGGCATAGTCTTCAAATTCCATGAAGAGTCTAGCTTTCCTGGCTCTTTCCTCCTGATTTAGATCCCTTTGTTGTTGAATAGCATCCAGTTCAGTTATTTGATTCAGTATAACAGCTTTCTCCCATATCCTTTGATTTTGATTCTCGCCCATTTCAAATGATTTTTAAGAGAAGTTTCCTCCTCTGTTTCCAGCCAACCTCCATACTGATCTCCGATGGCTCTGAAAATTTTTTCAGTCCAGAAGTGCACCGGCAGCAGACCCATGGCTCTAATCCATGTCCATTCTCTTTTTTGCTGGAAGGAGCAGCAGCCGGCAGTCTCCTTGAAGAATGTGTTCTGCCATGTGTTTGTTTGGAAACTGGAAGAGAAATATGGATTCACCCATCTCGTACACATCGATTCCTAAAGCATTTTTCCAGGAACTTACCGACCGCCTTCGAATATCAGTAAGAGTAGGTTTCTCAGCCAGTCCTACGTCGAAGCTACCAACAACACATCTGCCCAATAGACCTTCATCATCATTTACAGCACCACCAGAAATCGATATTTTGTTGTTAGGGCCCTTTGTAATATGAACTTCGTTGGACTCCTTTGTCTGCCATTTGCTGGCTTTGACAGACTCTGTATATGAAAATTTGGGATCTATCTTCCTGGCCCCATTTGTCATAAAGGCTCCTCTATCTGCATTAATGAATCTCCTGATCTTTAATGCAATATCATGCCATCCCGAATTTAATGCAACTTCAGGAATAATAATTACGGATCTTTTGTCGCCTTGGACTGAAACAATGCTTATAAATCTTCCAAACTTGTTGTTCTTCCGGGAACCAAAAAGGATTGAATATTGCTCTTTGAATTTCCATTTCCTTCGTGTGTACCAGCATCTCTGGAAGCCTCCTGAAGAACAAAGCATAGCATTCCATGGATTTCCAGCTGAAGGTTGTTCTACGCATCAGATTACGGCTCCTTTCCACCCATTCGAACCAAGTTTCTGCCCTAGACTTGAGTCTTGTGATATCAAAAGATTTAAAACCTGCAGCAAAATAAATCCTATTTCCCCCCATAAAGAAACAAAAGAAGTTTTAGGATTAATGATTGATGAATGATTAAAAATAAAACTCTGAAAAAGGATGCCGGGAACTATTAGATCATGCCGGAAAAGAAGTGGTCTTTTCTAGCCTCGAAAAGTGTGCCTGGGAGTAAAAAGTTCTGTTATCATAACAATTTGTTATCTACTTCTCTGATTAATGTTTTTTATTTATCCTTAAACATATCCACATAATGGGCGCTTGAGAACACGCACCAAAGTTATACTTTTAGCATTGAACCCATTATATTTTTAAAATTATAGGTTCATATTTATTATTTTTACAATTTTAATGAATTTTTATAAATAAATTTTTACTCCCTGTCAAAGTTATGGGTGCAATTGAACTCGTTGCTAACACACTGCATCCGCGCCGGACTTTGGTGTAGTGGTAAGAGGGTAGCACATGATGTATGTGTTAGGCACAGACAAAAACATGGTATTTACGTTGAGACTAAATAGAGGGAGCTCATCATTCACCAATTTCAAACTGTGTCCGCTGACCCTTGGTGATTTTTCAGCTATTAAAAAATTGCTCCTGGATTTGGTATAGTGGTAAGAATGCAACAAGTGATGTATGTATTAGGTGCATGCCAAGGGTTTGAACCGGGACGCAGTCAAAAACATGATATATAAGTGGGAAATGATAGAGGGATAGGCCCATACCAGTTTCGAACCCTGTGACGCTAACACTCAGGGATGGCTCGGTTAGTTATGTGGCCGTTGTGAATATGATGGTTTATACTACATTTGTCATATTTTATACCGTATTTGCTTTTATTGTTCCTGGGTTTTGATCTAGTGGTAAAAGCGTTGCACGTGATGTGTGTTGGGCACACGACAACTGTTCGAACCTTAAGCCTGATATTTAAGTGGATAAGGAGGAGAGATAGGCCCATTATTCACCTGTTTCGAACCGTGCGCCGCCGGCCTTGGGATTTCTCGGTTATTAAAAAAATAATGTGGGTGTCATGAATATGATGGTTTATACTATATTTGTCATATTTTATATGGTATTTGTATGGACATGGATCTGTCAGTTCGATTTATGTATGATATTTGTAGTAGTAGTAGAGAAAAAGTGCTTAGATATGATTGGATTTAGTTAGACAGAAACGTTGCAGTTGATTTTAAGAGTTGAATGGTTAAATGAATTTGAGTTCATAAAAGCTGTTAAACTTATATAGAATACGTTATCAGTAGATTTGTGTAAAATATTTTGGACCGTCCAAAATTGAAAGATTGTTATTATTAGTACATTTTTGTGAATATTTTGGGCCATCCAAAATGAAAAGACTATTATATAAAGTTTGGAGCCATATATGTGAATTTTACTTCTCAGTTATTTGAAAGCATGGTGGGTTCTGATGGATGGTGCATACATTTTGAGAAGAGCACAAGAAAATGCTCCATTTATGCAGGTGAAACCTTCTTTTCCAAATGGATTTTGGAGATTTCAGTATTATCTCTGATGATTTAGTTTTTCCCTTCGTCATATGAGTGGATTTCTTGAATCATTTGTTTTTCTCTTTGCTTTAGATCGTCCATATTTTTGTCGGGTGGAACCTGCCATCTTCGAGACACTGTACGGGATTGAAACGAAAAAGTTCAACAAGGAAGCTTGCAGGTATGATGTTGCTCATTTACTCGTTGCCTATAGACTTCGTGAAAGTCTAAGTCTTGACCACTGAATTTCTGTCTGAGACTACTGTTGTAATTGAAGGATGTCTTGATTGCAGTTCTTGCGTAGACACAATTAAAGCGATATATGGATCAAGCTCGAAAGAGTTGGAGAATTACAATGCTGCAGTATGGAGTTCAACATAGTTCCACATTCCTTTCTCTGAGGTTGCTTTTCTGTTTCTTTGGTACACTAGATTTTAGTTAAAGGTGCTTAAGTCAGCAGTTGCTTTTATTGTTTGTCTAGATAGGTCTGTAGATTTCAATTAGCTTATTGATATACTCAAGTGGGAACAGTTTTATTATCTGCTATAGTCGTTTCTGCAAGATCTAGATTTGTCTGATGTTTCGACAATATGATTCACATAGTTGTAGAACATTTTAGGACTATCAAATATTTAAATTCCACCCAAATTGATAATTTGCTAGTTTCTTTTCTAAGCGTGTCTAATTTGCTAATTTCTCTAGTCTCACTTTCAAGCTACTGATATTGACATGAGACTTGTAGGCTCTAAGTCAGGTTTATATGCTAATGAGTTTCAGGTGAATCGGTTTGGTGGTTTTTTCTGTCAATCGAGTTGGTGGTGTTTGCAGCCTGTTGCAGTGGCTAAGCAGATTGATGAATCGTCGTAGTTGTCAGGTGATATATGATGTTCTATCACGAACAGTTCTATGCATGCAGAATGAACTGGTGCTGCTGCAATTGAATCTGGAACACTTAAAATCTGATGGGAAAGCACAAATCAAAGTCTTTTGGGTAGAAGATGTAGTAACTAATTTATTGTAAAGTGAGATAAATATGGACTGTAGTTAGCGAATTAGTACCGGATGATCTTCTGTAAATAATTAGAATACAGTGATACATTAGCTTCTACGAGTAGACACCTATGTTTTCTAATGTCAGATTTCATTGTATGGCTTATCTTCACCAGAATATGTGGGAGGAGACATGATCATGTTTCTTTATTATCATAAAATTCAGTTTATTCATCTTTGTATTCTTTATACATCTATATTGCTGCTATCTTTGTATCCGTAGCAGGCTAAAATGTTTTTTGGTCATTGTGTTTCCTATATTCGGCGTCTCTTCTCATTAGTTTGAAGTTCTGTACAATCTTAACCGTGTTTATGCAGCTTCTGAAGACAACTTTTAAACAAACAAAAAAAGGTGTTTGGGACTGAAGCATAATATTTTTTTTTCTGCGGTAAGGATCTTTCTACCAAGTATAGTGGTTTTCAAGAGACTTCTATTTCTCAGTTGAATGACATCAGATACTTATGGAACAGGTTTCACCAAAGGGAAACAAATACAGGAAAGCTCATCCAGCCAGAGGAGCCGATGTACAATTAATCTGTTTTGGCATGAATGGATCTGTAACTCATGTTTTAGCCAAGTGTGAAATATTGCCTTCTGAGAAGGTTCCTACTTTAATTCTTTACATGTATGATTTCAATATAGTTGGAATTCCGTTTATAGTCATCTTTGGTCTTCAATCTATATATTTACTTTTATTATAATCGGTACTGAGAATTACTATGGCCATTTATTTACGGTGGGTGGAACCGGAGGCGGATCCAAGATTTAAATCTAGTGGCTCAATTTTTAAGATTCTCATCATTGAATTCACTATAATATTAAAATTATGGGTTCAGATCTAATATTCAGTTAAATTTTTATTTATAAATTTATACTCAGTGTTGAATTATGGGTTCAGCTGGACCCGTAGTCTAAAGGCTACATCCGCCCCTAGGTGGAACCCGAACTGGGTATCGATTATGCAGATCAATGCAGATGGCGTTTTGGTTCTGGTTTTCTCATCTTCTGGTGCTAAAAAGGAGAAATGGTCGGGACAATTACCATACTATTGCCCTTTTCCATGCGTAGGATTCGTTTTCGTTCGAATAAGATGCTTTTGCAAGCTATTCAGCGCCTTTCCGAAATCAGATACCTAATCCTATCCTTCAACTTTTCCCTTTTCCCTTTCATGGTAGTTTGCCTTTTTTCCATCTTAAACAGATACCATACAAAAAGAGTAGAAGTAGGTAAACCAAATATACCTGATTTAATCAGCAAGAAATGAAAATTTCTTTAGCAATAACTTTTACCTCAACCAGCTTTGTGTGACAGCATAAACAAATGCCAAACATGAATAAAAGAGCAGTGTGCTACATCACCGGCTGGTGTAGATGAGATGCCTGAATGGAGCGATATAGTATAGATGATTCATACAGTTGACTCCAACTACTTTGGAATCAAGGCGTCGATGTTCTCCTTTCCTATCAGATGAATGAAGGTGAGCATCAGAATTAACAGTGGAACGAAAAGAAAAAGAAGCATCAGAACTACAGACCATATCCTCTTTTTTTGATAGGTATAACCATAGACCGTATTCTCTGCACAAAAGATTCTCTTTCTTCTTTTTCTTTTTTTGATTATAGCAGCACTTATTCAGCAGAAGCAAGAACCCATCATTTCATGGTGAAGTAATACAGCAAGGCAGCCATTATGCAGATGATTCACAGCCTGTTTACATTGGTAATCAGTGGTTATGGCAATTGGATGCTGGAGAAAAGGATGATGACTATAATTACCATGTCAGGCAAGAGTCCAAAGCTACAAGTGCTGATAGCTGGGATGAAATGAGACCTGTGGAAAGCATCGCAGAGGCGGATCTGTGTATTATGTTGAGGGGTTACCAGACCCCGTAAACTTCGGCTGAAATTTTGTACATGTCTAAGTGTATATCTTGAAATGGTTAATTTAAATCACTTGACACCCTAAACCCTAAAAGCTTTTAGGGGACACTGATTGAATAGAATATTGTGCCCCTGTCACGTTAAAATTTTGGGTCCGCCTCAGATCACTGGCCTTCTCTATTAAAACTGGAACCTGGAAGATCAAACTGAGCTGGCAGTTGCTTGACCGTTTCATATTCATTTTTGCAAAGAAATAGTCTCACTCTCATTTCTAATTTTTTTGGTTTCCGAGGATTCAGTATCTCAACCTAAACTAGTTCGATAAATAAAGAGACTGTTTTCAGAAAGAATGATTCATGGAGAAAGCAATATCCTCCTCCTGGCCCCAATTTTCTTCAAGGTTGTCTTATTCCAGGCAAAGCTAGTACCATAATACTAGTTTCATCAATGTAGCTGGATAGCCTTCTAAAACCACCGAATATATATATATATATATATATTTATTTATATGTCAAGGCAGCATCTAAGAACACAATGATTCTTCTGGTATCTTATCTCACCGTCTTCACCCAGATTTTTCTTGACTGTAGAAAAAGGGGCTATCCATCAAGAAGAGAAAAAGGGGCTATAATGAATGTAACATTATAGGGACGGGTTCAATTGAAATTGACTATATTTTAGAACAAAACTAGATCTCCTCACTAAGTTCTCCACAATTTTAGCCATTTGTATCCCTGTATTGGTACTATAAAGTATGAATATCTGCTTGATGGAATAGGATCATCTCTTTGCACTCATACAGTTGTTCTCAAAATGGTCATCCGTGATGTATGCCAAGAAGAATCTGCTTCATATCAGTGCAAGAATCTCATATCTACTACACGTTATTATTCTCGGGGTGAATACACTTGGCAGATAGGATTATTCCTGTTAGACTGTTCCGCATAGGTTGAACAAATGACCAATTGTCTCCTACTATGGTCTTGAACACCCTTAGTTCATGAACTAACTTTTGGATTTGAGTTAAGACTAAGATCTATTTTCTTAACATGGTATTAAAGTCAGACTCATCTCTGTTCTTGGTTTACCCAATGTTGGACCTTCATGTTATGTTGTGCACGCTCCAGATGTCCTGGGTATGAGGGGGGTGTTAGACTGTCTCATATAGGTTGAGCGAATTACCTGTTGTCCTCTTATATGGTCTTCGGAAATCTTCGTCTAATGAGCTCGTTTTTGGAGTTGAATTAAGCTCATGGTCCATTTTCTTAACAATCTCTTTGCACTCATGCAAAGCAAAATTGCACATCTATTCTACATTACCATTCACTGGAAAGTTTCTTCTACGCCAAAGCTTCTCATCTGATCCACCAAAATATCCACCAAACTACCAATTGATTTAATATGTCCCATAGATATGTCTTCAGCAGTAAAGCGAAAAACTTGACTGTTTATCTCAATCCAACTATAACCAGGATCCCTTTTAAGTCCATTGTCTTTCATCAACTTCTGTACTCTCGCTGCCTGATCCCAGTATCCTAAACTAGCGTATAAATTTACCAGCTGCAAGTGGGTAGAGGTGGACCATGGTTCCAGCATAAGCCTATTCTCTGCAGCCTCGATGCCCAACCAAAAGTTCCCCTGAAGCCTGCACGACATAAGCAATGAACCCCAGATGACACCATTTGGTTGAGTTGGCATCTTCTTGATAAACTCCCATGCCTCTTCTAGTAACCGTGCTCGTCCGAGAAGGTCTACAATACATGAATAATGATCCAGCTCTGGCTTCACACGGCAATCAACCATTGAATTAAAGTAAAACATGCCTTCTTTAACAAAACCTGCATGGCGGCAAGAAGATAACACCCCAAGGAAAGTAATGGAATCAGGTCTCACTTTTTGCTGCTTCTTCATTTCCTCAAAAAGTTCAATAGCTTGAATTGCATGTCCTTGCTGTCCATATCCACAGATCATCGAGTTCCATGACACCAAATCTTTACTTTTCATATTTTCAAAAATGTGAAAAGCATCCTTTACTTCCCCACACTTACAATACATTGATAAAAGAGCATTTGCGACATGTATATAGGAATCAAAACCCAAATGAATTATTTGGCAGTGAACACTCCTACCATGACCAAAACACCCACTACCCATACACGAACTCAGCAAGCTCGTAAACGTGAACTCGTTAGGTTTCAGTGTCAACTCCATCATACCTTTATACAATTTCAAGCACATATCGACCTCATTCTCTTGTGCAAAACCATTTATCATAGCACTCCACGACACAACATTCCTCACAGGCATTTCGTCAAACACCTGGTAAGCATCCACCACTCCTCCAAAATTACTATAAAAGGTGATCAAAGAACTGCCAATATAAACATTGGACAAAAACCCATTTACAATCACCAAGCAATGAACTTGAATCCCTACCCTAAAATCTCTCTTTGACGCACATAAACTCATAGCATTTGACACTAAACTCACCCCAAATTTAGACCCTTCTTTATGAAACTTAAAAAGCAATGAGATTGAATCTTCCATTGAATATGGTAAAGACAGTTCTTTATGCAATGCGTGGTTTGTACAATTTTGTTCAGAATCTGTTTGAAGAAAGTCCTCAATGAGATTAAGATATTTTTGATGATTCTTGGTCACATTTGGCTTTGGTGCTAAAATTTCTAGGAATTTCTGGCCCTTGAATTGGCTCTTGGTTTTGTTGACCGTTTGGAAGGGAAGTGATAACTTTTTTCTTATGCCATAACGAAAAAGGAGATTGCTCATTTCTCCACCAAGTTTTAGGACGACGCAATATGTTACGTACTTTTTTAAGTGTCAGCATATTCTCCAACAAACAAAACAAAGTAATAAGCACGAGATCATAAAAACTGCTTTTTTTTTTTTAAGTGTCAGCATATTCTGTCTATGTAAAGTTACAGTTTTAATGACAAAACCCGAAGCTAGAACTCTGACATACGTAACCTTGTGACAAAACATGATTAACGGTTATTTCGAATCAATAAATGTAAGATATGTACTTTCTTCGTTCACTTTATGTAAAAATATTTGATTAAATTATTTAAGAAAGAAAGATATTTAAATTTTGTAGTCTAAAATATATATTTTGGGTACTATAGGCGCATAAGAGCGGGAGGCTATGTGTGGGATGAGTAGGAGTAGAGCGATTGGGTCAGATGAAAATCCTGTAGAATTCTGAAAGAGCACTGGTAGGACAGGCTTGGAATGTGTCTCTGAGTTGTTTAATGTCATTTTAGAACGAAGAAGATGTCTGAAGAGTTGAGGTGGAGTATGATGATTATGTTGTACAAGAACACCATGATATCTGAAATTGCAACAACTATAGGAGTGTCAAGCTGCTAAGCCATATGATGGAAGTTTGGCAGAGCGTGGCAGAAAAAAAGGTGGTGAGAATTGTATCTATTTCTGAGAACCAATTTGATGTTATGCCGAAGCTCGAACACTGACATACGTAACAATAGCTCTTGTGACAAAACATGATTAACGATTATTTCAAATCAATAAATGTAAAATATGTACTTTCTTAGTTTCACTTTATGTAAAAATATTTGATTAAATAGTTTAAGAAAGAAAGATATTTAATTTTTGTAGTCTAAAATACTCCCTCCGTTTTAATTTATGTGAACCCATTTGACTGGGCACGAAGTTTAAGAAAAGAGAGAAGGCTTTTGAATTTGTGGTGTAAAATGAAGCACACATATCTTGTGTGGCTATAAATCATTTCATAAAGTTAAATTGTTTCTGAATAGGGAAAGTGGGCATTCTTTTTGGCACGGACTAAAAAGAAAATAAATTCACATAAATTGAAACGGAGGGAGTATATATTTTGGGTATTGTAGGCACACAAAAGTGGGAAGTCGAGGGGGCTATGCGTAAGATGAGTAGGGGTAGAGCGATCAGGCCAGATGAAATTTCTGTAGAATTCTGAAAGAGCGCCGGTAGGACATGTTTGGAATGTCTCTTTGAGTTGTTTAACGCTATTTTAGAACGAAGAAGATGTCTGAAGAGTTGAGGTGGAGTACGATGATTCTGTTTTACAAGAACAACATGATCTCTAAAATTGCAACAACTATAGGTGTATCAAGCTGCTAAGTCATATGATGGAAGTTTGGGAGAGCATGGCAGAAGGGAGGGTGAGGAAGGGTGTGTTTATTTTCGAGAACCAGTTCGGTGTTATGCTGGGTCAATTGACTATAGAAGCCATGCATCTTGTGAGAAAATTAGTGGAGGAGTACAGGATAATGATGAAGGACTTATATATGGCATTCATCGACCTAGAGTACGCCAAATTCCTGAGAAAGGTTTTATGGAGATGTTTGGAGGCTAAAGGCGTGCTTGTAGCCTATATTAGGGTAATTAAGGACATGTATGATGGAGCTAAGACACGGTTAAGGACAACAAGAGGAGACTTAGAACACTTTCTGGTTGTGATGGGGTTGCATCAGGTATTAACCCTTAGCCCATTTTTATTTTCTTTGGCGATGGACGCATTGACGCGACACATTCAAGGGGAGGTACCATGGTATATGTTATTTACAGAGGACATAGTTCTGATAAGTGAGACACGAAGTGGTGTTAACGAGAGGCTGGAGGTTTGAAGACAAATTCTTGAGTCTAAAGGTTTCAAGTCGAGCAAGACCAAGACCGAGTACTTGGAGTGCAAGTTCAGAACATTACCCAGGAAGCGGACATGGATGTGACGCTTGATACATAAGTCATCCCAGGAGAGGAAGTTTCAAGTACCTTTTGTCAGTAATACAAGATGTGGGGAGATTGATGAGGAATCACACATCGTATCGAAGCAGGCTGGATGAAGTGGAGGCTCGCTTCTGGTATCTTTTATGATAATAATATTGTTCCACTGACACTTAAAGTAGTTTTACAAAGTATTGGTTGAACCGACTATGTTGTGTGGATCAAGAACTCTTATGTTCGGATAAGGTGGGAGTAGCCCCCTTGGAAGATAAGATGCGGGAGGCGAGGCTGAGATGGATCGGATATGTTTAAAGGATAAACACAAATGCCCTAGTTAGGTTGTGTGAGAGATTAGCTTTGGTGGGGTAGATGTAGGCCAAACAAATCTTAGGGAGAGGTAATTAGGCGGGACATGACGCAACTGGAGCTTACTGAAGACATGACCCTTGATAAGAGTGTGTGGAGGTCGGGGATAAGGGTAGAAGGTCAGTAGATAATCAAGTGTTTCTCTTTGTCTTTCTTAGTTCGATAGCATTAGTTTTAATATGATATCTTTTTATTCTTAGACTGCTATTACTACCTATCATGTAATTGCTATCTTCGCTTCAGTCTTCATAATATCTTCTTGTTGTTATTACTTGTTGTCACTACTTTTTTTCATCTTTTCTTTAGTCAAATATCTATCTGAAACAGTCTCTCTGCACTCCCAGAGTAAGGGTAAGGTTACGTATATCTTACTCTTCCCAGACCTCACTTATAAAAATTTATTGGGTTCTTGCTGTTGTTATAGTCTAAAATATATCATAAATAGTTTTATTAAATAACTAATATTAATCTTATCCTGTTGAACAGACCCTTGAGGATACTGGAGAGTCAACAAACAAAAGAAAGAATTATTTCCATATTAAATCCACTCATAAGATAAGACTATCTTTAAATATACTTGTTGGTATCTTCCAGGTCTATTATTGTTCAAAGTTACATCTATCCGAAATTAAGTATTTTGTGGACCTTATAATAAAAATTTAGAAAACGTCAAAATATGAATATTATAGAATTTATTAAAATAAAACACTTGAACTGCATACTTAATATGTATTCTTTCATTTCAGATAATTGCTGTGGCAAAAGGAATCGCGAAAAGTTAAAAATGAGGTCCACTATTTTTCGTAATATAATAGGATAAATTCCAAACTTTTTCGATCATGTTATGGTACTACTTGTTTGGATTGTTGTTACCTGTCATTTCATAATACATCGTATTGTGTTATACCGTATTGTACTGTATTGTTCGATGAATATAACATTTGGATAGGTTGAATCGTTTGTTGTCGTTTCGTGATGTCACGCACTAACAATATGAAGAGTAAACTTGCAATATTACTAAAAAAAAAAAGGATAGAAGAGTAGAGTTATTATATAAAAGAGAAGGGTAAAGGATAAAATATGATTATTTAACAATAAGGAAGGAAGGACAAGATGAGAGAAAAAGTAAGATAACGATGCCATCACACCAAATTCGTCGTTCCATAAAGTAGCACTTTTCGTCGTTACGTAACGACAGATCTAACGATCTGATACAATAAAATTTAAGTAACAATCAAAACAAACATTGTATTTAAAGTAACAATAAGATACAATACAATAAGTAATAACAATCCAAACAAGTTAGGAAAAGAAAAACTTGAAAACATATTTGGATTATATAGTGTGCATGAAATAGACAATTAGCTAAAATGGAAAGTAATCCAATTACAGAATCAAAGAAAGTGTGAAGAATTTAAAAAAAAAAATTTACATGAAATATAACTTTCAGAGATTCTCAAATATATGAGATCTAAATCATCCGAAAGTGAATAGTGTCAAAAGAAATAAAGCAAGAAAGCTGTTCAATACGTTTACAATCTAAACAAAAACAAACAATACTTTACACTTTATCTTGATTTTTTTTTTTAAACGCTGATTTGCATTTTAAGGAAAAGGCCGTTTTTCATTTTGTTCATTTTTTTCTTCTGTTTCTTTTATGGAACTTTCAGCAAAGTTATTATATGCAACAGAAGAATAACATTTTTATCTTCTCCAAACTTGTCTTAGTTTTCCTGAGATTTATTTTGTAAAATTGTTTTTTTCTTTCTTTAAAATTATATTTCTATGAAATGCATTAATTACCTGCAAATTGCCTAGCTCATAATTCTATACTACTTGAAGCACCATTAGTTCATTAAAATGATGCTCATAACCTTTAGTCAGCACTATAATGCTTTTAGAAAGAAACCTTTTAATTAAAAACTTGGCTAATGTATTACTACTAATTAAGATGTTTAACCCTTTAGAGGCAATTTTCATTACAGGCTTGAGATGTGAGACCTCTATTTAAGCATGGATTAATTTATATATATTTGACAATATAAAGAATTTATACACTATTATACTTTTTAGGTTATCAAGTTCGGAGTTATATAAACAATTACTTATTATTGTAAGTCACCTTATCTTTAATAGTGTAAAAATTTGTGAATTGTTAGTGCATAAAAGTTAAAATCGTCATGGATTTACTACACTATGCTACCAATACAGTAGCAAAATGGCAAAAGTTTAGACTGTAATCAGTCTCTTTGTGACAACACACTTCAGCAACGCACCATATATTTACGACCATTTCTTATTGTATAAACAAAGCCTAATACAGAAGTTAAAATCTTTTTTCCTAACGTACCCATTGACTAATGACACAAAACGTCAATAAAGTAGTTAAAGCTCATCAATAAGATACAGACATCATTATGCAAATGTAACGCCAAATATTTTCTGTTTCCCTTCTTGTTTTATTCTCAACCTCAAACTAAATCTTGATTTCTTTAGTTACTACTTTACTAATGTTTGATATCCAAAACCTTTTAACATCCAACCGGCCAGCCGGCTGCAAGTTTCCATCTGCATAAGGTAATCAAGAACACATAATATATACAATTATTTTTAATTTAATTATAAAAAAAGCAGCAACTTTAGACTTTCCTAATTTGTTCTTTTATGTTGAAGCTTGGGCACTGTATGTTTCTCATGTTTTGTTCTGTGAATTTGAAGCCATGAGTTTTAGTAGAGTTGATGATCCTGAACTATATCCTCAAGTTTTATTAACAATAATCTGCATATTTGGGAGTCTGATATTATCATATATTAAGAAGTTTTAGCCTTCTTTTCTTCTCCCTGAAGTGAGATTAACAGGGCATTTTTGATGGATACACCAAAGTCGAATCATCAACGAAGAGGGAGTATACCTCCTTTCTTGATGTCTCAAACACTCTGGTCAAATGAAAAGCCATGCAGAGATTCGCGATCAAATGATGAAAAAGGGGTAAATGTGAAAGTTGTATTGCGTTGCAGGTATGAACCAGTTAAATTTGCCATGGATTATTCTACATGTTCTTACAACAACTACGCCTTAATCCCGATCAAGTTGGAATCATTTATATGAATCCTCATTGTCCATGTCACTTCATTTAAGTATATTTTGTATTGTGAGGATTCATTACGAGTGACGATTTTTATGCTGGTTGTCAGCCTACCACAACCATTCTCCATTTGTCTAGGCCTGGGACCGTCAATATGAGCAAGCTCATACATGTAGAATTCTACATGTTCTTAATATTGGAAAGAAAAATGTATTCAGATAGTCTGGATAATCAAGAGTCCTATCTTCGTTTTCTACCAGACAAATTCGAGCTAAATAATTTTTGTCTTACATGATTATTTGTTACTGAGAGGTTAGAAGTATATAACACCAAAAGCAAGATGTGTAGGTAGATCGACTCATCAAGTTACCATTGAGACTTACTAGCACGTGACATTTTTGTTTCAGGCCTCAAAATGAGGATGAAATGAAGGTGAAAGGTCCCTCGGTGATCTCGTGCAACGACCTGAAAAAAGAAGTTACTGCAAATTTGAACACAGCTACTAAGCAACTAAACAAAACCTTTGTCTTTGATAAGGTTTTCTTCTTATAATGTCAGCTTAAATCTGTTCTCTACATATTACATTACTATGAAAATTTGTGTAGTTATAAATTTGAACCCCTTTGGTGCCACAATATTTGTTAGGTTTGTGGTCCATCATCTCAGCAAAAGGACTTCTATGATCATTCTGTGGCTCCTCTTGTTAATGAAGCTCTGGAGGGATATACTTGTACTATTTTTGCTTATGGCCAAACCGGAACAGGGAAAACATACACAATGGAAGGGGAAGCAATTAAAGAAAAGGTTTTCTCTGATTCTCTCTTCTTTTATTTTGTCAATCTCCCTCAAATATAACTGGTAAAGTTGTTGCCATGTGACCAGGAGGTCACGGGTTTGAACCGTGGAAACAGTCTCTTGCAGAATAGGCCCTTGTGGTCCGACCCTTCTTCGGACCCCGCGCAATAGCGGGAGCTTAGTGCACCACTACCCACCTCTAATGTAACTGTCATTTTGTTGGTTTATCATTTTTCATATCCTTTTCAATGTTAATGCTTGTAGATTGGGGAGTTCCACAAGAATGCTGGAGTAATCCCAAGAGCAGTCCAGCAAATTTTTGACATTTTGGAGTGCCAAAAGGCCGAGTACGTTATGAAAGTTGCATATATAGAGATTTACAATGAGGAAATAACAGATCTTCTTTCGCTGGATGAGGAACCAAAATGGATAGATGAGAAGCCGAGGAAGCCATTAGCCCTTATGGAAGATGGAAAAGGTGCAGTTTTCATCAGAGGTCTAGAAGAGGTGACAGTATCAACCGCAGATGAAGTATACAAAATTTTGGAGAAAGGCTCTGCAAATAAGCATACAGCTGAGACGCTTCTTAATAAACAAAGCAATAGGTCTCATTCAATATTTTCCATCACCTTACAAGTTAAGGAATGCACTCCTGAGGGACTAGAGCTGATAAAGTGTGGAAAACTTAATCTTGTTGACCTAGCTGGATCCGAGAACATTTTACGCTCGGGAGCAAAAGAGGTACAAAACTAGTGGAACTTCTCCGGTCAATCTTCTCCTCAGCATTATCAAAAAGTAGTTATTATACCATTTCAATTACGAGTTTAACTTCTATATACTGAAATATAAAATAAATGCACTATCAAGTCACCTCAAAGATAACTACAAGTAACTGCCCATTATAAAGTGGAGCTAGTTGCATAAAAATATAGCAGACAACCTATTATAATAAGTTAAAGTACACTGACAGTAGAAAAAATCTTTATGCTGTTAATGTATACAAGTTAAATCCTTCACTTTATTAAAGTGAGATTTGAAGGTTGTAATGGAATTTACTTCTCTAAAATCCAGGGAAGAGCAAGAGAGGCTGGTGAGATAAATAAGAGCTTGCTTACCTTGGGCAGGGTCATCAATGCTTTGGTTGACCACTCTGGACATGTTCCATACAGGTATAAAACTCGTTTAATCATTATATAAACATTCCAATAGATGTTATAATACAGAAGCAACTGTTGAAAAATGAGAGTTCGGGATATCAGGGATAGCAAGTTGACAAGGTTACTGAGGGATTCATTAGGAGGAAAAACAAAGACATGCATAATTGCCACAGTTTCACCATCCATTCAGTGCTTGGAAGAGACTCTCAGTACTCTTGAATATGCTAACCGTGCCAAGCAAATTAAAAACAGGCCAGAGGTTGTTAATTTTATTCTTAGGAAATATTTGTTTTTGAATAATGTTATCCACCATTAATATCATCCTCAAGTACTATTTCCAGGTCAACCAGAAAGTAACCAAATCTGCACTAATCAAAGATCTGTATGTGGAGATGGACCGCCTAAAGCAAGGTTATAATGAGATCTGTACTTTGAGAAATAATTAATTTATGTGGTGTTATAACAGTAGGCATTCTTCTTTTCTCTGTAGAATTACATGCAACGAGGGAGAAGAATGGAATCTACATACCACAAGACCGCTACTTGAGTGAAGAGGCAGCTCACAAGGTGCTTTTACCATCAATATATCTGGAGTGCAACTCTTGATCTGTTAAATAGGAACAAAGTTAATTGCTCAAATGCTTTTCTTTTTCCCCTTTTAGGCAACATTTGAGAGACTGAAGTTCATAGAACTTGATTTAGAGTCCAAAAACAAGGTAAGTATCACCTGATCTGTCGTGTAGGCAGCTTATGCAAGTCCTAATTTATTCCAAGATAATTGAGAAGTCTCAGTTTCTGAGCAGAAACTGAGAGAGTTTCAGGGTCTTTACGATTATCAGCGACAACTGACGGCAGATTTAACCGAAAAACTTGAGACAACTCAGGTGGCATGTTACTTGAACAAGTTACTTCCCATGTCTCTTTTTTTTTTTTTTTTTTTTTTTTTTTTTTTAACTAAGATAGTTAGAAAGTTGAAGATAACTGAACTTTCCAGCCTCTGTTTTATGGCAGAGAGAACTCAAGGAAGCTGAACAAGCTTTCAATGATCTAGAAGCTCAAAATAGTCGAACTAAAGAGACTGTTCAAGAGGATGATCATCTGGTATTCAATCTCATTAAATCTGGTGAGTTAAACTCTGTAATGTGTGTCCCAAGCATCTCATGGAAATACAAAGACGAATCAAGGTTTTCCTGAACCCTACACCATGTAGGACCTATGTTGCGCGGACTCTCCAAAATGCTGCCGCACCCGTGTTGGATCCTCCAAAAATACTACTTTAGGAGGATCCGACACGCAACCGGCGGCATTTTCGGAGAGTCCGAACAACATAGTGTAGGACTAAAGATATGTCCATTAATAGCAAATTGGTATCTTAAAGTTCATTCTTGAAAGTACTGAAATCTGAAAAATTTACCTCTCGTCATTTAGAAAAGGCAATGACTGATAAAGCACTTGAGCTTCGAGCTGAATTAGAGAATGCAGAATCAGAGATATCCACCTTGTTCGCCAAATTTGGTTCGTTTTACTATTTCTTATGGTCTTTATCTGGCTAGCATCAGTTTCTTCTTCTAACACATGTTTCCTATAAAATAGAGAAAAGCAACAATAGGGAGGAGAGAAACAAAATTCTCGTGCAAAATTTCCGCAACAGATTAACTCAGCAGCTTGAAAGTTTAAAGAGAAACACTGCAGTTTCTGTAACCAAACAAGAGCAACAATTGAATGTAATATTAGAAGATACACAATCCTTCTTAGCTACTAAAAGGAGGGTACAGTAAAAAATCTTTGATATATAGTACTTTCATTATATGCAACCTGCAAACAATACTAATCTCTCTTGAACTTAAACGGCAGGCTACAGATGAGTTAAGGACTCAGCTCCAGAAGTTGAAAGACAAGTATAGCTCTGATATCCACAATTTAGCTGTTTCAGCCCAAGAACTTAATGAAAACTCTCAGTTAGCTTTTAGCAAGGTGAATTCAGAAGTATCAAAGCATTCTTCTTCCTTTATGGATGTAAGTAAAGATCCTTCCTTCAGTCCGTGTTACTTCCTTTACACCCTTTCATCACTCAGTTTTTCCTGATTACTAGTGCAGCTTGTTGCAAGGATTTCTGCCGATGTTAATGCTATACTCAACGGTCTGCAAGATAACATTACGGAGCTTGAGGTGAAAATAAATGCTTTGGTGCAAAAGGAACAACAGGTATATAAGCATGCTACTTGAATCTTTTTTTTTTTTTTTTTTGATATAGTAGCTTTTGTGCTAACTTTGTTTATGTTTTCTCCGTCAGAATCAAACAAGAAGATATCAAGGAATTCAATTAACATCTGAAGTTCTCCTCAACTTTTTCAAGACTTTAAATACATACATTTCAAAATTGAGACTAATGGATGAAAAATCGCAAACAATTAATCATCAGCAACTCTGCACCCTTGAAGAGAAGTTTGAGGTATTTTTTTGCTGTTCTGTACCCATCTTAGAAATGAAGAGATCGATCCTCGCTTATTTTCACCCTTTGAATTAATTCTTTTAGGAGCTGGCTGCAAGTGAAGAACGACAATTGATAGAAAAAGTTGCAGAGCTTATGTCAGCTTCTAATACTAGGAAGAAAAAGCTGGTATGTGCTTCTTCATTGCAACTTGTACATACCTTTTATGGTTTTCGAATTTAAACTAAACAATCACAGCTTGAGAATGCCATTTCATAAAGATTTATATTGTGAATGGAACTTAACACTAGTTTCAAAGCCTTTTCATGGATTTTCTTATTCCTAAAAGCATGAATTTCAGGCAAAATATTATCCAACACTTCCATGTTTCCTTTTCTTTAGGTTCAAACAGCAGTAAATGGCCTTAGAGAGTGCTCTAGTATCAAAACCAGAAATCTAAATGCTGAGTTCTCAAACATACATGGTTGCACTAATTCTGCCTATGATGAATGGACAACCTACGTCGAAAGCACACAAGCTCAACATATCGAGGATTTAACTAGATTGGAATTTTGGAAAAGTAGCCTAGCAGGGCACATCGAATGCTGGTTGAGTTTGTTTATGATGATATACATATATAAGAATTATATTTTGCTTTTGGATTGTATACCTTGAGAAAGCTATTAAAATTTTCATCTTAAATTTCAGTTTGGCAAAATCAAAGGGGGTCGAAGATGGATGGAGAAATGCCCAAGAATCCCTTCTTAGACAACAAACAAGAAATATCAACTCAATTGATTGCATTGTGAAGTAAGTTATCATTTCATGAATCAATTACTATCTTATCGAAGAACCTTATTTCATTTTACCTTTTTTACCTTCATATCTTCAGGAGTGCAATGGAATCAAATGGAAAGACCAGCACTCAGTTTTCCTCCACAGTGACTTCTATACTAGAAGAAACAGCTATTTCCAAGAGGAACCTTCTTTCAGTCATGGAAAGTATGTTGCCTGTGAATTTTTTCTTCCTCTGATGCTGCAAGAGAACATTCTCTAGTCTTATTACCACAGAATCATGCAGTTGAAATTGATGCAGGTTTGCTGAAACTTGATCATAATGAATGTGAGAAGATTTATTCAGTTATGTATCCTTGTGTTGAGGATATGAAACAAATGAAAGACAGTCATTCCTCCAAAGTATCAGAGATTGCAGAAAATGCAGGAAAAGTATTGACAGATGAGTACAAGGTAAAAGCTCAGAAAACTATCCAAATGTAAATGATTTTTGCCATTAACAGTTTAATACTCAGTCAACTTACACATTATTACTAGTAGATATATAATTTCAGATAGTTAAAAATTTCTCTTCATCATTTAGAGAAAAATTTCCATTAAAAAGATCTAGCGCCACTCTTGTATTGAGGGAACGCTGGAATAGGAAGAGAATACCATTTCGATGGAAAATATATTTGGGAATTTCCATCGAGATACCTGAACATGACATAGGTTATTCTCAAGTTCTTGATGGGCGATGATGAGTTTATTTGTTCACCTTTTTTACGATAAACCAGAATTTCTGCCAAGAAGATAATTAATGATCATCTATTAAAAAGATTTTAGGTTTCTTAAATCTTATTATTTTACCATTCACATCCTATCTTCAACCAAGCCTTCCTGCTTCCTATGAAATTTTATAGACATGAGTGTTATACTAACAATATATTCTTTTGTTCTCAATAATCAGGTTGATGAACCAACATGCCAACTCTGAGGAGGAAAAGAGTTAGCGTGCCAAGTAGGGAATCTATCGAAAATCTCAGAACTCCTTTACTCGAGGAGTCACTCAAGTCGTTTCAAGGGAATGGAATAGCAAGGCGAGCTAACAGAATGTAAATCCAACCAGAGGGGTATGAGGATGTTGAGTTGAACTAATAATGTTCTTTTGAAGTAGGATAACCAATTTAAAGATTGATCAATTGATGTTTATATCTGTTGATCAATTTAAAGATTGATCAATTGTAGTGTTTTGGTAAAAGATAAAAAAGCATGTCATCTTGTGAATTTGGAGCCTCAGAAGATCAATGTTTCTTTATTTTGAAGTGTTATAGTCATATTAGAATACTTAGATTAGAAACTTCACATAATATGCACCACAAAATTACAATATGTAAGTATCCGTTCCATTATAGTTGAACTACTTTGGCACCCAAGGGTGTGGCCTAGTAGTGAATGAAGTGGGTTAGAACCATGAGGTCCCAGGTTCAACTCCAAGCAGAGACAAAAAACACTAGGTGATTTCTTCCCATTTGTCCAAGCCTTGGTGGATAGAGTTACCTGATATTTATTTGCTGGTGGGAAGCAGTAGGTATCCCATATAATTATTTGAGGTGCGCGCAAGTTACTCTGGACAAAACAGTTATAAAAAAAAAAAATAGTTGAAATACTTTGAGATAAACAAGGGTCCTGGAAATCTAGAACTGATGTATTACATCTATGATAACATCCTTACACAGGTTGATGAGCCATTTCCATCAGAAACAAAGAACATGTTGGGCAAAAACTCACAAAAGTCATATAGGTGCACATGCATTAACCCAGATAGCCACCTGAGGTCATTTCAGTCTAAGGCCAAAGCTTCGAAACAGTTTGAGCAACTAGTTCTAATATCCTTCTATTTGCATGAATTTTCTGAAGTTAATACGCAGTGCCCTCGTCCTACTCTTTACAGACCATGTGATGTCATACTGGAAATCTGTTTCTTATGGATGACCACGAAAATAGGCCCAAAGACGTAATTTCTTCTAAAATTTACGCATTAACCACTTTCTTAGAGCAAATGGTCCAAGTTTCACTTACAATTTAGTGAACCTCCAAGCCACAACAATTAACTACGAGTCTAACCAAAGAGAAGACATCAGCTTTGTTTCCTACACCTCCAGGCAATATAGGTGCTGCATCTCTTACCAAACAGTAACGAGGTGTTTATTTGTGCTTGAGAATACGGTGAGCATGGCCTTCCCTTGATGCTTTTCTGCTATAACTATATAGAGGAGCAATAGCAGATTTCCAACCATAGGGGGCTGCATAGTATCAACTATCAAGTACCTCAGAGTTGCTTCTCTGTGGAAATAAGCTATTACTTCCTCAACACAGGGTAGCTAATGGTCCTGAGAGTTCTTACAGCTCGTGATTCGTTTAATCTGTTGCTTAAGGTGGTACACTGCATCAATTCCTTAGGTGGTCTCGGAAGACTACAAACATTGAAAGTGTCTCTTGGCCTTGTTTTTTCAGTCAGTAAGCAAAGAATCAACAAATTTCACAAGAGTTTTGCTTGAAAGGCTGCCTCAGGAGATGCTTCTTCCTCAACATGGTGACCATTTAGTGAAAAAGGAGTGGACCTACCCATGACTAGCTTTTGCTGTGACCTTCATACAGTGCAAGCCCCTGCTCTTACTAGTGATGTTCTTTATGTGAACACTCTCAGAACTCTACTGATCAAATCCTGAAGTGGCTCCTTGGTTTTCTAAAATACCAAAAGTCTCGAGGGAGCGGTAAATAGCTTCCTTAAACAAGGATTCATTCACTCCTTAAAAGCAGCAGAGCCATCTTACATTTGCAGAGATCTAAGTTGTAAAGTTTGATTGCAATTCCACTTTTCTCCCTGTTGCTATCTTCATCTCTTTCTCTATTCCAAAGTGGCAGCTATCTTCCTTGGTGTCTTCAGTTAATCTGCAATCTGATAATTGAACTACATCTCTATATGCTTGTTCTTTGGAAAACAGCAGACTGCTTTGACCATTTCACAAGAATATTTGCTGCTTCCCTGTTTCTCTAATCAAGCTTGTCACAAATTTTTCGGATCTTCACTTTCCAGACCTCCTACTATTTTGAAAACCAACTCAAACACCTGCATAAGTAAAATGTGGTTTTGTGAGGGTGCAACTCCACAATGTGGACGTTGCAAGAAGTGTATATCCATTACTTATTTCATCCAAATGTTTTACTCCTAAAACTTAAATATGAAGGGGCAAATAGTCATCATCCAGCATCTGTAGCCACAGTTCATCTAGCATGGAGTATATTCTGTCTCTTTTTGGGTGCATACAGTCCTCAGCCAAGAAGACATGGATCCGGTCCTTGACTTCAATCCAGCTTTGACCTGGAACCTTTTTGACACCTTTTTGTCTCATCAGACCCCTCAGTGATGCAACATCCTTCCAACTTCCAGTAGAAGCAAAAATGTTACAGAGTAACACATGTGCAGCAGAATTCGAGGGATCAATCTCCAAAATTTTCTCTGCGGCTCGTTTGCCCACATCAAGATTGTTACGTGTCTTGCAAGCAGCTAACAAAGTTTTCCACATCACAATATCAGGATCAAGTTCCATTTGATTGATAAAAGCTTCTGCTTCTTCTATGCAGCCAGCTCGGGCAAGCATGTCAACCACACAGCAACAATGCTCTCTTGTCGGTACAATACCAAACTCTGTTTCCATGGCTCTGAACAACTGCCACCCTTCTTTTACTCGTCCAACATGACTACAAGCAGTCAAAACCCCGACGAAGGTAACTTGGTTTGGCTTGACAGCTAAATATCTCATCTTCTGGAAGAGATCTAGAGCTTCTTCTCCGTATCCAAACTGAGCATACCCCACTATTAAACTGCTCCATGAGACCGCATCAGGGTTCTTCATACTATTGAAGAGCTTCCTAGAGCTTGTCATATTTCCACATTTCACATACATGTCAATTAAAGCATTCATGACACATATATCTTCACTTAGCCCATTTTTCATGGAATAGCAACAAACCTGGTCTCCTACTTCCAAAGAGGCTACTTTTCCAGAAGCCCCAAGCATATTAATTAATGTAATATGATCAGGCTTATTAGAAGAAAGAAGCATCATTTTAAATAATGAGAAGACTTCTCCAGACTCACTCTGTTGTAGCAAAGCGGTAAGAATGGCATTCCACGAGACTAAATCTGCCTTGTTTTGTATCTCATTGAATATTTTATACGCATCCGGAAGATCTGAACAGTTGGCATACATTGAAAGTAATGTATTAGAGACAGAAATCTCTAAATCAAAGCCACTCTTGATAACATAGCAGTGCACTTGCTTTCCTAGAAAGAGAGCAGATGGACTTACAAAGGCACAAAGTAAAGAACGAACTGTGACATCATCTGGGGTCAAACTCAAATTTCTCATTTGAGAAAAGAGAGATATAGCTTCCTCGGGTTCACCTCCGTATGCAAATCCCGCAATCAGAGCATTCCAGGATACAAGATCCGGGTTTCCTATTTGGTAGAATGCAGTTCTTGCAGAACGCAACCATCCACATCTGGCATACATGTCAGTAACAGCACAACCAACAAAAGCATCAAAACCGAGCCCAAATTTTAGACTTAAACCATGTATTTGTCTTCCATATTCTGCTTGTGCAAGACTTCTACAGGCACTAAAGACGCTTCCAAAAACAAATTCATTCAGTTTGTAGATTCCCCGACTAAGCATCTCCCTGAAGCAGGACAAAGCTTCTAATTCGTAGCCAAGCTGTGAATATCCAGCAACCATTGAGCTCCATGAAATTAAATCCTTCGATTTAATACGCAAGAACACTGCCAATGCCTCATTAATTTGACTAAACTTTGTATACATCGCAATCAGTGCATTCTGGGCAATAAGGTGGGAACCATGTTCTGATTTAATGACATGCCCGTGCAATAGCTTCCCTAACTCCACCTGATTCATATTCGAGCACGCTTTGATTACACTACCAAATGTAAACTGGTCCGGTGTAAGACCACACTGTCGCATTCGAAAGTAAAGATCTACAGCCTCATTCTCCTGATAATTCTGCGAGTACCCAGCAATTATAGAAGTCCAAGAGACCAAATTTCGTTCGAGCATTTCATTGAACACCTTTCGAGCATCGCTCAACGACCCACATTTACCATACATATTCAACAAATGATTTTCAAAAATCATGTCTGGTTGATAACTGGATGATAATATATGACTGTGAACCTTTCTTGCATACTGCAGGGATCTAAGAGACGAGCACGCGGATACTAGCTGAGCATACGTGCTTGGATACAAATTGTAAGATGTGTTCCTTTGCAACAACTCGAATGCCTCTAGAGCTTGTTTGAATAACTTTCGCTTACATAAGAAGATTATATGATCATTACTTGACTGTTCATTGTTGAAAGAAGGATGTATGCTGTGATTGACATAGCTCCGGATTGAAATTAACCTTTTTATCATTGTGAAAACAATTTGCATAAGCAACTGGACAATGTACGCATCAATGAATCATTCAACTAACTACACATCAATCCCGACCTAGTTGCAATCCTCTATATCCACTCCGCTTCATTCGGCTCTTCATTCCAATACATTCATTCTGCAAAAGCAAATAGAAAATGAAATATATGAAACACACAAGACAATTTGTACGTTTTTGAGTGAATATCACTTCTAACAAGAGCAAAAAAAAAAATTCTGCTTAAAAATGTATCTTTCACGTAATGAAGAACAACCTCTGAACTGTTAAGAATATATTACTTACAGTAAGATGTCGCCGGGGAAGAGATTCGACGGAGAACCAGATACAGTTACTCCGACGTCGTTTGAAATTGGCGGGCCAAATGTCGGGTTACCTGACCGGACGAAAATACCCTCTGCTATACTTATTAAATAAGTCTAACCTTCGTAAACGCGCTCAGCTTTCTCCATAAACGCTTTACGCTCAGCTTTCTCCATAAACACCTGCGTTCTCCTCCTATTTCACTATAAAATCACAGAAGATTAACCACAAAACAGCAAGTTGTAATCAATTTTTTAGCTTTTAATCAATTGTGTGCATCTAATCTATAGAAAATTTTCAAATATCTCTATATGCTTTTTTGTGTTTGGGTGGGTTGCCCTTGACAGTATGTATTCGATTCTTTTTTTTTTTAGTAATAATATGTATTCCAAATTTATTTTTGGTACTAGTATCTGTTAATTTGATGATAGAACAAACTTAAAACTTTCATTACGTAATATTAAGTTAGAACTGTATCTTGAATTAGCATCTTCTGCTGATAAACTTTAGGACATCGTATTGTTAAATTCATGAATGTTGTATAAATATTAAGTTCAAAGTGTGGCACGACTTAGCAACTTTTATTGATAAATTTTAGGACATCGTGTCCTTAAGTTCATGAGCGCTGTATAAATATTAAGTTCAAAGTGTGTCCTGAATTAGCACCTTCTATCCATAAACTTTATGACATCATGTCCTTAAATTCATGAGTACGGTATAAATATTACGGACAAATCATCCTGAATTAGTACCTTTTATTGATTAAAAAAAAAAGAAGAAGAAAAGAAATACCTTGTAAATTATCAAACTTTATCATCAAGTACATAGCTACTGTTTGAAAGCTCAAGGAAGAACATTTTGCTACTGATTATTTGAGTGTATAATTTGTATGAATTCTTTCTCACATCATTATCCTCAGCAGATATATCAGTTTTTTCCTGAAAATTAAAAATAATATCAAAGTTAGAAAGCTCAAAATTTCAGGACAATTAGTCCTCAATTCCTATTAGCTGCTTATAAGTTCAGGACAGTTAGTGCTTAACTTAAAGTTAGAAGGTAAAAAATTTAGGACACTTAATTTTGAACTTAAAGTTAAAAGGTTAAGAGCTCAAAAATTCATGACACTTAGTCCTGAATTTAAAATTAGAAGCTCATAAATTCAAGACAGGTAGTCCTTAATTCCTAATTAGAAGTAGAAAATTCAAGACACAATATAAGCAAAAGTAAAAATTTAGAAATAGTAAATACATTTAAGGACTTACAATTTTCCGCGACATTTCCTTTTCTCCTTGCCCAACCACTCAATGAATTTCTTCAATAAGTTTTCATCATCTTTGGCATAATGAAAAAAATATTTACGAGTATATTTTGATTTTATCCAGCCCTATACTCAGCAGTATTCTCATTGTGCGCCATCGATGTTCCCCTTAGTTTAACAGTATTCTCATTGTGCGCCATCGATGTTCCCCTTTTGTTTACCTGTGCCAATGGAGATTACAATTGCCAACTAAGCTTCTTATTCCTTTTCCCTCTACCAAGGTCTTCTTCAATATTTCCTACAACATTCACGGACAAACCTTCATCAACACTCCCTTGTGTAGTCGGAGGAGTAGGAATAAGAATAGCATATGATGGACCATCAAAACCAATACTATCTCTCTTCCTTTTCCTATTTTACTGGTTAATGGTTGCATTTTTGTTTTGTTCTGCAAGTAAAACTACATATACATTAGTTTGGCTGCAAGACTTCAATTCTAGGACTCATTATCCTATGAAAAAACTAAAAGTCAGGACATATTTTTTGAAATGTCCTGAAAATTTGAAGTATGAATCTAAAATTCAGGACACATCTTTCTAAAATGTCTTTAAGTTCTGGAATTTGACTTGAAGAAATTAAAATTCAGGACATAATATCCTGAAGTTCAAACTAATCTAATTATTAAAAAAAAAGAACTTAATTTTTGTGTTATTCACCCTGTCTTCTTTTATTTCTTTAGGAGACAATGGTGCTAAGATATTGCTTATGCTTGTTCCGTCCATTGCATTTTCTTTATCTTGAAATTGTGCTCCATGTTCTTTGCTTGAAATTTCACAAGATTTTGCAATATTTACAAGAGCAAACACAATTAGTACTTGTTCCTAATTTTCGACTAAAACTAACATGTATAAGATCAACAAAACTCCATCTAATCTTTCACAACTGTCAAGATCAAGCTAGTTAAATCGTTATAAACATCATTATCTTGACTAACATTATTTTGACTTCCAAAATTGGCTCTAAGAGAGAGAGTTGTAGATATATCATATGTTTCTTCTACACTTTTGCAAACAATCTCACTTATGCTTGTTCCTAAGGTATTTTCTATGTCCGGAGATTGTCCTCCACTTCTCTCTTTTGAATTTTCATTATCTTGATGTTCCACTCCATCTTTATTCTTTTATTTTGTTCTGCAAGCAAAACTACATATACATTAGTTTGGCCACAAGACCTCAATTCTAGGACACATTATCCTATGTAGAAACTAAAAGTGAGGACATATTTTTTAAAATGTCTTGACAATTTGAAGTATGAATCTAAAATTCAGGACACATTTTTCTGAAATGTCCTTAAATTCTGGAATTTGACCTGAAGAATTAAAATTTAGGACACAATATCCTGAAGTTCACAATAATCTAATTATTAAAAAAAAAAACTTAATACATGTGTTGTCCACCCTATCTTCTTTTATTTATTTAAGAGCCGATGGAGTTGAAATATCGTATGTTTTATCAGCATATTTGCAAATGATATCACTTATCCTTGTTCCCTGCGTTGCATTTTATTTATCTTGATATTGCACTTCATGTTGTTTGCTTGCAGCTTCATAAGATTCTGTAACATTTACAAGAGCAAACACAATTAATACTTGTTACTAATATTTTACTGAAACTAACATGTATAAGATTAACAAAATTCCATCTAACCTTGATTAGCATCATTTTGATTTTCAAATTTGGCTTTAAGGGAAAGAGATGCGGATATCATATGTTCCTTCTACACATTTGCATATAATCTCACTCATACTTGTTCCCAGGGGATTTTCTACATCCTGTGCGTTCCAGATTTGCAAACGATTTCAGTTACACTTCTCTCTTTTGGATTTTCCTGATCTTGACATTCCACTCCATCACAAGATTCTACAACATTTGTAAGCGCAAAATTATTTATATTTGTTACGCTATTGAATTTAAATTTACAATGACAACAATATCAAAAAATTCTATTCAACCTTTCCCAATTCCTACGCCCATATCAGTTACTTCTAGATGCACATGTGTATAAAAGCTTTTATAATGATCTTCATTAACATCACATTGATCATCAACTGCATCATTGCTAATTAATGAAACACTAGGTTCTCTCTCTTTGTTCCTTCATGTGGTTTCTCAAGAAGCTTCAATAAAGTATCAACCTTCGACTCTAGGTTTGTCTTTAAAGCCTGTGAGATAGTATTTAAAATTTAAATTAGTATTATTAGCTGCTTATAAGTTCGGGATAGTTAGTCCTGAATTTAAAGTTAGATGCTCAAAAATGAAGGACAGTTAGTCCTAAATTTTATGTTAGAAGATTTCAGGACAGTTAGTCTTGAATTTAAAATTTGAAGCTAAAAATTTAGGATAGTTAGTCCTCAATTCCTAATTAGAAGCTTAGAAATTTAGGACATTTAGTCCATAATTCAAAATTAGCAGTAGAACAGTTCATAATACAATGTAAGCAACAGTAACAAGTTATTTTCATGTTATCATTACCTTTTGAATCCTTTTTTCTGATAAAGTTATTTTTTGATGAATTCTAACACATTCTGCCTGCAAATCCTTTTTCAACTTTGCTGATAACTCAGAATCAAAAACCATAAACAGAAAAGTCTCTTAATAAAAAATAAGCAAATAAAAACTAATCGTATTCAAAGACAGAAAACCTACATTAGCAATTTCATTAAGCAAGCCTTCATCCAATTGTGTTGAAGGCATTCAACTTTCATCTCGAGATAATTACGCATGCACATTAGTGAACTCTGCCACTTCTTTAGAATAAACAAGTGGTACCATCTCGAGTGTCTCAAAAAATTATTTTATAAGAAAATAAAGTATGTATTTAGAACCAAAACACAAAGACAAAAGGAAACCCATTAATACTATAACTTACTTTTTCATTATAGAAGTAGTTTTTACAGAGGCTCTCATAATGTAGAGATTTCATATCTGAATAACATAACATCCTAGGGAACTGGCATTCTTTGAATTTGACAAAGTTTTTTTTCCTAAAAAGTTGGGGATACTTCCATAATCCAAAAATAGAAGGCGAAAGGGAAGCCAAGTATAATATAAGTGTCCTTCTCTTTCTCTTTCTCATCCTCTTTCTTATTCTCATTCTCATTCTCATTGTCTGAAGTGTTTTGTTTGGACTTCAAGCAACTTTTTCATGAGTTAGCTAACTTTTGAAAATAAAAAGAGCCTCAATGGAAAGAAGAGCAGAGTTGATCATCATCAATAATTTTCATTACCCGCTCAGGCACATTTCTAGTCTTGCGCTTACCCATCAACACATACTCAACAAAATAAATTGTTGCCAGCTTCACCGCGTCGTCGTCGCTGCCCACAAATGATGCAGGTGTACCAAATGGGCAACTAGTAATAAAATGCCACAAATTTCCTAACTCAATTATTTCTTTACCAGGGAAGTAAATTTTAGAAAGCCTATACTTTCTTTCATTCAAAAATTTGAAGTCTCCTGAAGAAGAACATTTCAACCATGTAATTATGTGGAAGGCTTCACTTGTAAACTTCACTTTATGATCAAAAACCGTAAATTTCGTTGAATTCTTATCATTACTTACAATTTCAGAAAGCAACACACAATGAATTAATTTGCCACTGAATTTAATACCTTCCAGCCGGATTTTTTTTTCAAAAATATCATCTCTCAATTTCTTTCATTGCACTTTCGACAAGAAACTTTTTATTATGTCCTTACATTGAAAATCTCATTTCCAATAACTCATCAAATTACGCCACTTATCAAACTCGAAATATCGATCTCCTTCCATTAGCACAATACTCAGAGCCTATATTTATAACAAATTCAGTTCACTAATAAATAATATATTAAATATATCCATTAATCTACAAAAAAAGAAAATAGCACGTAAACTTCAGGAGCATTTTTATGGAATGTCCTGAATATTTAAAGTAAAAAACTAACATTCAGAACCTAATCACAATATGTAACGGCCGGACCGATTGTTTTGAGCTCTAGCACGTCGTTCGGCGGTTTGAATCCTTGAGTAGCTTCACTTCAGGTATTATGACTTTTATGTGTGGTCGGAATTGAATTTCGGGAAGTTCAGAGTTGATTTGGAAAGAAAATTTTAATTTCGGAAGCTTTACGTTAGAAGAATTGACTAAGGTTTGAATTTTGAGTAAACAACTCGGAATCCATATTTAAAGGTCCCAATAGGTTTGTATGGTGATTTTGGACTTGAGCATATGTTTGGGTTGAGTATCGGGTGGTCCAGAAGCATTTCAGCGCTTATTATGGAAGGTTGCCATTTTGAAGCTTTAAGAATTTCATAAGTTTGGTTTTGAGTGGATTTTGATATTATCGATGTCCGTTTGAGGTTCCAGGCCTTGGAATAGGTTCATATTGTGATTTTTGACTTGCGCATAAAATTTGAAGTCATTCCGGATTGATTTGGTACGTTTCGGCACAAGATATAAAATTTGAAAATTTGAAAATTTATAAGTTGATTCGAGGAGCGATTCATAATTTTGATGTTGTTCGACGTGATTCGAGGCTTCGACTAAGTTAGTATCATGATTTGGGATGTGTTGGTATGTTTGGATAGGGTCCCGGGGGCCTCGGGTTTGAAACGAATTTAAATCGGATCGAAATTTGAATTGAGGAAATGCTGGATATTGCTGAAATTTGGTGTCATCGCACCTGCGGTGGTTTGGTCGCAGGTGCGGACACGCAGACACGATAGAGGTCATCATAGAAGCATAGGAAGCCGGCCAGGGGAAGGGCCGCAGGTACAGAGCTTTGGCCGCATCTGTGCAAGCGCAGAAGCGAAATGCTGGGCGCAGAAGCGGGTGAAGGTGCAAAAGCAGAAGAAGCTCGCACCTGCGATGTCGCAGAAGCAGGAAATGTTTTCGCAGGTGCGAGGCTTCGTGTTGGGTGATTTTTCGCAGAAGCGGAGGAGTGGTTGCAAAAGCGACGCTGCAGGTGCGACATTTTGACGTGTAGGTGCGAGATTTCGGCTGGGCAGAAGGGTTCTTTAAAATTGAGACTTAGCTCTCATTTTCCACTTGGATGGCCGAATTTGGGGAGCTATTTTGAGGAGGTTTTCATCATGCAACACAAGATAAGTAATTTTTCACTTGTTGTAAGTTAATTTCATGGATTCTATATGAATTTAAACATGAAAATTTATAGTAATTGTGGGATTTTTGAAGAAACCTAGAAATTCGATAATTTTGGGTTTTAACCATGATTTTGGAAATGGAATTAGGAATAAATTATATATTTGAGTTGGTGGTGTTATGGGTAATGATTATCTTCGAAAATTTTCGGAATCCGGGCACGTGAGCCCGAGGGTTGACTTTATTGACTTTTTGAGCGGAGTTGGGAATTGTTATAAATTGATTAATTATGGGTAATCGAGTATATATTTATGGATTTGCACATTGTTTGACTAGTTTTGGATCGATAAGCATCGACTTGAGGTGCTATAGAGGCTTTGGAGCCGGTTATGGAACTTCAGAGCGAGGTAAGTCTCCCGTCTAACTCTGTGAGGGGGAAACTACCCCTAGGTTATATATTTGTTATGTGCTACTTGTTGCGAGGGCTACGTACGCACGAGGTGATGAGAGTCCGTCCGTAGCTAGATTCATGTTATGTCCGGGTAGAAGTAGGTTCTCGCTATGCTATAACTGTGATATTTGAGTTGTCCCTTGCCTATTAAATTCCTTTATTTTACATTACAACTTGAGACTAGATCTGCGTTGAGTGATAGACTTTCTATTGTAGAGATTTGACGAGCTTCATGATTAGCGCGAAACAATTGTGCTCCCCTTACGAATTTCTCCCGCGTTGTGCGTTTTCATTGAAAAGCTTCCTTAAAGTTCATAACCCGCACGTTTATTCGTGAATGGGGTCAAGGACCCGTTAAAGCTTCTTATTCTAATGGGATCAGGCCGTTCGCCTCGGCAATATAATAGATACATCTATGATTCGTGCTGTTCGACCCTCGGCAGTGCGCACATTATGATAGGAGTGAGCCATTTGCCTCGGCAATATAATATATGTATCTATGGTTCATGCCGTTCAACCCTCGGCGGTGCACATATTATGATGGGATCGGGCCCTACGCCTCGACATTTCTGTGAAATTCTCTTATGCAATCGTGCGTAATATTCGACAAAAAACTAGTGTATCTGTGAGCTTTCCTGATTTGAACTGTGACGACCTATCTGGTAAGGTCCATTATATACATATGCTCTGGTTGAGGAGGTAACTGCTAATTGAGAGCTTGAGTTTATTGTTGAGAGGATGATTATACCACGTATTTATACTTGTTTATTTCGTTTATTTACTCTGCCTCACATTTATTTACTTCTACTGTATCTGTCTTATTGGACCACTAGTAAGTGTCGATGTCGACCTCTCGTCACTACTTCTCTGGGGTTAGGCTAGATACTTACTGGGTACGCATTGATTTACGTACTCATGCTACACTTGCTGCACTTATGATGCAGGTATATATATGTTTCCAGTGGTCCTCTGGGTGCAAAGGCGCGTCTTTTGCGGGGACTTTATGGTGATCTGCATTTCGTTGTTGCTATCCGCAACATGCAAAGTCTCCATCAAAGTTATTTATTTTCCCCGTCTAACTTGTATTCCAGACGGTTGTTGTATTATTATTGTACTCCTTAGTAGATTCTCATGCACTTGTGACACCGGGTTTTGGGGGTTCCTACTGGTTGTTCATTATTGTAGTTCATGTAATTATTAACATTTCACCTTGAAAATTATATTTTTATATAGGAATTGGAAAATAAAATCATGGGTTTTGCACGAGTACTAGCTTTTATACTATTTGATTAACGGGAATTATGATTTCAAAAGTAATAAGAAAATGAGTAATTAAGTTGATCGATAACTGTTGGCTTGCCTGACGGCGGTGTTTGGCGCCATCACGACCTATAGTGGATTTTGGGTCTGACAGCTTGGTATCAGAGCGTTAGGTTCATTTAGGTCTCACGAGTCATGAGCAAGTCTATTAGAGTCTTGTGGATCTATTAGAGTCTTATAGATCGGTACGGAGACGTCTGTACTTATCTTCGAGAGACTACAGGGCTGTTAGGAGCACTTCCCTTCTTGATTCCTCTTCGTGCGATTTGATTCCTTTGAGGCTTGTGCCTTTATTTCCTTCCTACTCAATCTTATGCGACGTGAAGCGCTTGTTATCAATTTGGTGTCGAGGAGTTGTAATGGTACTATAGACGTGGTGCAAGATGTTTTCCCCTGCGTGTTTGGGCATGCTATTATCGTAGCCTTGCGGAAGGATGTTCTGTCATTTCAGCTCAGTAGCTGTATTTCGATGGTTTTGAGGCTATGCACAGATTGCTATGATGTTCATGTATCATTATCGCACCGTATTGATGTAATGGTGGGGTGCTCATTTATGTGTTGAGGCAGTGAATGACTTGAAGGGAGGATGTCTCAGTGCATGATTTAGGGGTTCAGCATTTAGTTCCAACGGAGGAAAGGCAATCAGACTATAAATGTCTAGGTTTGGTTGATGAAGTAACAGGACTTGATATTTTTAAGCATGGTGGAATTCTCATTTGTGATGTGGTGTCATCGTCCTTATTCGAACGCATTAGGTTCCTCGGTGTTATGGTCTTCTTTGATTTTGCCTTCGGGGCAAGGTGTTGTGAAATGATGCTGAGGAACGGTTGTCAGAGATAGCTTTGTGTAGCGGTTCAGAATCGAATTGGTATTTCTAATGTTGATGGCTCAAGAAAGATGATCTTCTAGGAGGTTTAGAGTTGGTAGCAATTTATTAGTTCTGGTGCTACAGGTATGGATTTGATTTGAGGCAACATTTGGGCAGCGAAGTATAAGGAAAGGCATGGTGGAAGGTGTCTCGTGGTGGTTGAATTACTACCAGGCCAAGTATGAAAAGCGGAGGTCGAGAAGTTAGTTAAAGGAGATGGTTTGACCGAAGTGAGAGTGGCAGAGTAGCATATGGATTCTGTAGTAGGATAGCCACGTACCTTGAGGAAGTTTAGAGCGATTTGGGAGGCATGGTGGAAAATGACTAGGTCCATGGATTATATTTGGAATGGTAGTTACTGTACGGAGGAAGATTGAATATGGCAGAAAGGAGTTTGCTCGAAATGAAGAGGGGTGTGAAGATTTGATTATCGTTTCGGATGCAACATGACTTTGAGTTTGGAAGGTATTGTTGGACTTTCAGTTGATGTCAATGGGGAAGGAACGAACTTGTACAGCTGGTGGACGAGCATGGGCTCAGGAGGGTTTACTGAACTCGTTGTAGTTGTACCCGGTTCAGCCTCGTTGGAAGATGTCGGCATGGAATACCACATGTGGGTTGTCTCCTGTGAACATATTAGGCGGTTGCGTGATTTTGAAGAGGTTTCTACGTAGAGTTCTACTTACTATCCAATAGAAGGTCGAGTATGCGATCGTGGCTGGTAATTCGGAATGTTTCATGAAAATCTTAACAAAAGACTTCGAGAAATTTGGCGGGTTAACGGTGCGAGGTCATGGTAATTGAGAAGGAGGAATCGTTGTGGGCTCTACATTATGTGATGGTAGCTTGAAGCTAAGTGGGGGAGCCCACCGTCTACGATTGGATCGCGTGGTTGTCTGCTTATGCGGTTTCTGGTTATCGATGCGTTGGTGGATTATTTATGACCAAGAAAAGAAAACATCAGGGGGTAATTCGAGCAAGGAACTTGATGAATGTGTGTTATAGTTCACCTTATCGATTCAGGTATAGGTTTTGGGAAGACTCAGAGTTTATGCTTCTTGTGGATGTAATGTAAAAGGAAAAGATTTCAGCTGGTTTCTTTTTTCATAGCGTGTTCATGTGCTAGCAGGGTGTTGGATTTTGGTTATATTCAGGACCAAGTCAAAGTGGGTGACTCTCAACAACGATTCTAGTGGGTTCAAGAATTAAAGTGCAATGCCTAAGGATTTCGGGTCCGCTGTGTGGTTGATTGAGTTTTTGTAGTGGATTACGAATGGGACTTGGAATGTTCTATGTTATCATCAGGTATGTGGTGCAGTATTGGAGGAAAGGAAGAAATAGCTTTGGATTCACGGAAGGTCTTGCAGAATGGGTGTACTAGTTGGAGATGCTATTTGCACATAAGGAGGGTATGAGATGGTTTATGAGTATTGAGACAATGTGGTCTTGTGATGCAGGTCACTCGGGATGAGTGCGGATTTGGTTCATTACATTTTTGAATGGAGCTATTATTATTTCTAAGGCAAGTCGAGAGTAAATTGGAAGAAGTTGGGTCGGTTCGTAATGGTGGAATCGGCATGATTGTGGCAATGATCAGTTCCTTCGGCATGTGAAGTTATACATGTGGTTTGTGGTTGTACGTACAGGCTTAATAGACACCATAACTTGATTGATTTGGTTTGTATTTGATTCAAATGGCCTTGTTGTGTAAATGGATTCCGGAAGAGTAATGATGGTTAGACCGCGACTTGAGGTTTGTATTTTCTGCGATTTGGAAATTCAGTTATGTGTTGCAATGGTCCTTCCGAAGTAAGTTAAGTGAAAGGAATCTAACCAATGAAGTGTTTATTCTACTAGTAGTTCAGGAGTTATGATGAATTCTTGCACTCTCGTGTAGCAGCATGATAGGTGCAGTGAGCGGCATGGGAATTTGAAGTTGAGGATCAAGGTTGCGGTTCGGTGTTGACAAGAATGTCGCGAGCTCGGATGAGCAGGAAGGAGTTCAGATGTTTAGAGTAATCTGGTATTTTCTTTAGCGTCACCTGAGAACAGTGTCATGTGTAAGAGGCTTTGCAAACTCTTGGTTGGCTTAACAGAATTAGTACGGTTGGTGGTGTGGAGGTGCAGACTTTGCTACCTGGTGCGAAAGGTCATGGGAGAGTATCCCACGGGGAAATCTGTATAAGCGTGACATGTTAGTCACGTGATTGATAAATATTGAAACCAAGCATGGAGATTATGGTACTATCGTTACTGTGAGAGTTTATGCCTCGAAGGCGCTCTATTCCTTTGGTTGTGAACTGTGGGAGTTGTTCCGGGTTAAGACTGCTTGATTATTCGCACGTGTGTTGAGGTCCCGTGTAGCTTGTGGTGTTATATGAGCAGGATGGCTCTCGAGATGCAGGTCATTTTATCGCACCTTAGTTGTGCTTGGCTTTTGTGGCGTATTGCGCTACCCGTCTCCTCAGAGTTGTATTTTTGCACTTGGCATGCTTGTGGACAGTATTCGGTATTTCGTAGGTACAAGCATTATGGCTTGATGGGTATGTCCTTATTTATTGTTATGTGTGGATCGGGTGGCACGCCGCCACGAATACGTTGTTTGGATCGGGTTGCATGCCGCAACGATATCATGTTTGGATCGGTTTACACGCTGCGACAGTACCATGTATGGATCGGGTTACATGTCGAGACATTGAGATGTTGAGTATGGTCCCCTATACTTATTTTTGTATATTTTTTTCTCATTCTCTGAGAAAGATTCATGGCATCTCTTCGGTTTTATTCGTTATGCGGGCCAGGTTATTCTTTTTCCATAGTTCGTTCTCCTTTATGTGTCATATTCAAATTGTAGCTTGTCGGCGCATTGATGGCGTCATATGAGATCTGGGCAGTGTTTGAGGAGGCTTATTGCCCGAGCAGCTTGTATTGGGTGAGACGAGATTATTGGACTTGAGATCAGTGCAATCAAATATATACGATACATCAAAGAGCAAATATTATTATTCAGTCAGAATGAGGTAATGGTCCTGTTAGGAGGAGAGACTCCATGATTTGTTGATTCGGTAGGTGGTTATTAGTTTATACACATCTCTTTCGTCGTGGCAGTATTACGAGAGTTGGATCAGGGCTTATCTGCGTTATGAGAGGCATTGCAGGCACCAAACTCGTGAAATGGCTGCTATTATGGTCGGAGGAGGATGTTATTATGGCCATGTGAATTATGTGGTACATGGTGTGATTTTAGCGGAGGAGCATGCTCATATTAAGTACAGTTTCAGGTAATTGATACGTTGTTCGTATGTTAGAATTGGGTGTCGTGGAAAATTCTGGATGTTGGAATTTGGTGCTGAAGCTTGTTAGCTAAGGTTCTAGGAAGGATCTTCAGTCTAGCTCGAGCTAACGTGCTCACATGGGTTATGGTGGCACGAGTAGGTGCACGAGGTGTTAAACAGTGATTTTGGACAATTCCGGAGCAGTTCTTGGCACGTTCGAGGAAGAACGTATGTTTAAGTGGAGGAGAATGTAACGACCCGACCGCTCATTTTAAGCTCTAGCACGTCATTCGGCAGTTTGAGGCCTTGAGTAGCTTCATTTCAGGTATTATGACTTGTACGTGTGGTCGGAATTGAATTTCAGGAAGTTCGGAGTTTAGTTGGAAAGAAAATTCTAATTTTGAAAGCTTTAAGCTGGAAGAATTGATTAAGGTTTGACTTTTGAGTAAACGACCTCAAAATTGGGATTTGAAGGTCTCAATATGTTCGTATGGTGATTTCGGACTTGGGCATATGTTCGAGTTGAATATCGGGTGGTCCAGAAGCATCTCGACGCTTATTATGGAAGGCTGGCATTTTGAAGGTTTAAGATTCATAAGTTTGGTTTGAAGTGGATTTTGATGTTATCGATGTACGTTTGAGGTTCCGAGCCTTGGAATAGATTCGTACTGTGATTTGCGACTTGTGCGTAAAATTTGAAGTCATTCTGGATTGATTTGGTACGTATCGGCACAAGATATAGAATTTAGAAATTTGACAATTTATAAGTTGATTCGAGGCGCGATTCATAATTTTGATGTTGTTCGACGTGATTTGAGGCTTCGACTAAGTTCGTATCATGATTTGGGATGTATTGGTACGTTCAGATAGGGTCCCAAGGGCCTCGAGTTTGAAACAGATTGAAATCGGATTGAAATTTGGATTTGAGGAAATGCTGGAAACTGCTGAAATCTGGTGTCATTGCACCTGCGGTGGTTTGGTCGCAAGTGCGGACACGCAGGCGCAAAAGAGGTCGTCGCAAAAGCGGAGGAAGCCGGCCAGGGGAAGGACTATAGGTGCGGAGCTTTGGCCGCATCTGTGCAGGCGTAGAAACGAAACGTTGGGCGTAGAAGCGGGTGAAGGAGCATCAGCGGAAGAAGCTCGCACATGCGATGTCGCAGAAGCGAGGAATGTTTTCGCAGGTGCGAGGCTTTGTGTTGGGTGATTTTCTGCAGAAGCGGAGGAGTGGTCGCAAAAGCGACGACGTAGGTGCGGCATTTTGGCCGCAGGTGCGAGATTTCGGCTGGGCAGAAAGGTTCTCTAAAAGCGAGACTTAGCTCTCATTTCTCTCATTTTTCACTTGGATGGCCGAATTTGGGGAGCTATTTTGAGGAGGTTTTCATCATGCAACACAAGATAAGTAATTTCCCACTTGTTGTAAGTTAATTTCTTGGATTCTATGTGGATTTAAACATGAAAAATTGTAGTAATTGTGAGATTTTTGAAGAAACCTAGAAATTTGGTAATTTTTGATTTTGACCAAGGTTTTGGAAATGGAATTAGGATATTTGAGTTCGTGGTGTTATAGTTAATGATTATCTTCGAAAATTTTCGGAATCCGAGCACGTGGCCCCGAGAGTTCACTTTATTGATTTTTCGAGTGGAGTTGGGAATCGTTATAAATTGATTAATTATGGGTAATAGAGTATATATTTATGTATTTGCAAATTATTTGACTAGTTTTGGATCGACGGACATCGGTTTGAGGTGCTATAGTGACTTTGGAGCCGGTTATGGACTTAAGAGCGAGGTAACTCTCCTATCTAACTCTGTGAGGGGGAAACTACCCCTAGGTTTTGTATTTGTTATGTGCTACTTGTTTTTTTTTTTTTTTGGGGG
>MCJB01047857.1:4557-58123 GCA_002018475.1 Nicotiana obtusifolia | reverse complement strand
TACGTATGCACGGGGTGACGAGAGGCCGTACATAGCTAGATTCATGTTATGTCCGGGTAGACTTAGGTTCCCGCCATGCTATAACTGTGCTATTTGAGTTGTCTCTTGCCTATTAAATTCCTTTATTTTACATTACACCTTGAGACTAGACCTGGGTAGAGTGATAGACTTGCTATTGTAGAGATTTGACAAGCTTCATGATTAGCCGTGGAACAATTGTGCTCCACTTACGAATTTTTCTCGTGTTGTGCATTTGCATCGAAAAGCTTCCTTAAAATTCATAGCTCGTCGTTTATTCGTGCATGGGGTCAAGGACCCGTTAAAGCTTCTTATTCTAATGGGATCGGGCCGTTCGCCTTAATAGTATAATAGATACATCTATGGTTCGTGCCGTTCGACCCTCGGCAGTGCGCACATTATGATGGGATTGGGCCGTTCGCCTCGGCAAGATTATGTATCACACTTTCATGGGAGCGGGTTGTTCGCCTTGGCAATATAATAGATATATCTATGGTTCGTGTCGTTTGACCCTCGGCAGTGCACATATTATGATGGGATCGTGCCGTACGCCTCGGCATTTCTTTAAAATACTCTTGTGGAATCATGCGTAAAATTCGACAAAAAACCAGTGTATCTGTGAGCCTTCCTGATTTGAACTGTGACGACCTATCTTGTAAGGTCCATTATATACATATGCTCCAGTCGAGGAGGTAATTGCTAATTGAGAGCTTGAGTTTATTGTTGAGAGGAGGATTATACCACGTATTTATACTTGTTTATTTCGTTTATTTACTCTACCTCGCATCTGTTTACTTCTACTGTATCTGTCTTGTTGGACCACTAGTTAGTGTCGATCTCGACCCCTCGTCATTACTTCTTTGGGGTTAGGAAAGATACTTACTGGGTACGCATTGATTTACGTACTCATACTACACTTGCTGCACTTATTGTGCAGGTGTATATATATGTTTCCAGTGGTCCTTTGGGTGCAGAAGCACGACTTTTGCAGGGACTTTTCGGTGAGCTGCATTTCCATGTTACTATCTGCAGCATACAGAGTCTCCATCAGAGTTATTTATTTTCTTTGTTTTCTAGACGATTGTTACATTATTATTGTACTCCTTAATAGATGCTCATGCACTTGTGACACCGAGTTTTGGGGGTTCCTACTGGTTATTTATTATTGTAGTTCATGTAATTATTAACATTCACCTTGAAAATTATATTTTTATACAGGAATTGGAAAATAAAATTGTGGGTTTTGCACGAGTACCAGCTTTTATACTATTTGATTAACGGGAATTATGATTTCAAAAGTAATAAAAAAAATGAGTAATTAAGTTGATCGATCACTGTTGGCTTGCTTGACGGCGGCATTAGGCGCCATCATGACCTATAATGGGTTTTGGATCGTGACACAATATACAACAACTAACTCCCAGTCAATTATTCAATAAGGATTTGAAAGAAATAGTTCAAACCAACAAAGAACCTCGAGTCAATTTATGAATTCAAACTCAATCATAAAGTAATAATGAATTCGATTGAATTCACTGGTTCAAGTCAACTATCGGAAAGATCAACTAGAAGTTCAGCTTAATACTCAAAGAATCAAACCTGATTCGTTGTGACGATTTCTCAGCTACTCGAATCGATTAGAATGAGTCCGAGACAAGTGATCTTTAAGTTCTTAAAACTTCCGCTAATATAAAAAGCATAATCATCTATCTAAGTGAAAATGAAGCAAACATGATAATTTACAGGGTTACGATGAAGTTGAACGGAGGAAAAACAAAATATTAGGATATGAAAAAGGCAATAAACATAATTATCTCAACGTGTATTCAATCAAGCGAAATTCAATCAACAACTCAAGTAATGATCATATAAATGTAATCTAACTCAATCAAAATAATACACAATAAACAGAACCAAAGGAGAATGGACCTCGAGGTGCGACTACTTGTCAATAGAAAATGGAGAAAATAATGAATATTAGGATCTAAAAGAAGGCAAAGATTATCTCGAATTTACTCTGCCACTGAAATTGTTACTGCAACGACGAAAATTGATGAAAACTCTTGCGATTTCTCGGAGAAATTCACTACTGCATGTAGGGAAGTAATGAGGGGTTCAGTCTTCTCTCAAGATGGAAAGAAACAAGGGTTTTGATAATGAAAAAGGTTTGGAAAAGAAAAGAGATGAAGAAAGAGCAAAAAACACCTTTTTGTATTAATTATAACAAAGTAATTGGCTCTTTTTGCTCAAATAGCACCATAAAAAGTGGCCATCCCATGCCATTTCCACACAAATGCCTTCCAAAAATTAGGTCCTAATATACCCTCCGAATTGTGTGAAAATGGAGTGGGGTGGCTACTTTTTATTGGAAAGTGGCCATTTACACAAATGCCTTTATTGGTTTGAACTTTTTCTTTGAAATTCTTATTGGAAAATTGACTGGGAGTTAGCTGCTGTATATTGTGATTAGGTCCTGAATGTTGGTTTTTACTTTAAATATTCAGGACATTTTTAAAAATGATCCTGAAGTTTACTTGCTATTTCCTTATTTTGTAGATTAGTGGATATATTTAATATATTATTTATTAGTGAACTGAATTTGTTATAAGTACAGGCTCTGAGTATTGTGCTTATGGAAGGAAATCGATATTTCGAACTTGATTATTGGCGTAATTTGATGAGTTATTGGAAAGGAGATTTTCAATATAAGAAAACAATAAAAAGTT
Organism: Nicotiana obtusifolia; assembly: GCA_002018475.1. Lineage (NCBI taxonomy): Eukaryota > Viridiplantae > Streptophyta > Magnoliopsida > Solanales > Solanaceae > Nicotiana > Nicotiana obtusifolia. Next base: position 55,379 of record MCJB01047857.1, on the reverse strand, counting down.
TCTTGTCGAAAGCGCAATGGAAAGCAAGTCTACAAGCCACTGCAGTGAGGTTATAGGTCTGATTTCTTTCTCGTATTGAGATCTTAGAATGCTATACGCAGCCCCCCTGCAAAACTGAAAGATGGTGTTTTTGGAAAATTTTTCCGGCTGGAAGGTGTTAAATTCTGTGGCAAATTAATTCATTGTGTGTTGCTTTCTAAAATTGTAAGCAATGATAGGAATTCAATGACATTAAGGTTTTTGATCATAAAGTGAAGTTTACAAGTGAAGTCTTCCACATAATTACTAGGTTTAAATGTTCTTCTTCATGGGACTTCAACTTTTGAATGAAAGAGAGAATATACTTTCTAAAATGTACTTCCCTGGTAAGGAAAGAATTGAGTTAGGGGATTTGTGCCATTTTATTACTAGTCTCCCATTTGGTACACCTGCATCATTTGTAGGCAGCAACGACGACATGGTGAAGCTGACAACAATTTATTTGTTGAGTCTGTGTTGATGGGTGAGCGCAAGACCAGAAATCTGTCTGAGCGGATAATGAAAATTATTGATGATGATCAACTCTACTCTTTTTCTTTCCATTGGGGCTCTTTTAATTTTAAAAAGTTAGTCAACTCATTGAAAAGTTGCTTGAAGTCCAAACAAAATACTCCCGAGAAAGAGAAAGAGAAGGACACTTAGACTATTACTTGGCTACCCTTTTGCCTTCTGTGTTTGGATTATGAAAAAATTCCCAGCTTTCCAGAAAAAAACTTTGTCAAATTAAGAGAATTCAGGCTCCTAAGGATGTAATGTTATTCAGATATGCAATCTCCGCATTATTGGTTCTGAATACATACTTTATTTTCTTATAAAATAGATGTTTGAGATACTCGAGATGGTACTGCTTGTTTATTATAAAGAAGTAGCAGAGCCCACTAGTGTGCATGCGCAATTATCTCGAGATAAAAGTTCAATGCCTTCAACACAATTTGATGAAGGCTTGCTTAAGGAAATTGTTAATGTAAGTTTTCTGTCTTTGAATACGATTAGTTTTTTATTTTCTTAAGAGACTGTTTTGTTTTATGGTTTTTGATTCAGATGTTATCGGCGAAGTGGAAAAAGGATTTACAGGCAAAATGTGATAGAATTCATAAAGAATAACTTTATCAGAAAAAAGGATTCAAAAGGACATCAAGGTAACATGAAAATAACTTGTTACTTTTGCTCACCTTGTATCATGAACTTTTTTACTGCTAATTCTAAATTCTGGACTATGTCCTAAATTTCTAAGCTGTTAATTAGGAATTGAGAATTAACTGTCCTGAATTTTGAGCTTCTAATTTTAAATTTAGGACTGACTATCCTGAATTTTTGAGCTTCTAACATAAAATTCAAGATTAAGTGTCCTGAATTTTTGAGCTTCTAGCATAAAATTCAAGACTAACTGTCCTCCATTTTTGAGCTTCTAGCATAAAATTCAAGACCAACTATCCTCCATTTTTGAGCATTTAACTTTAAGTTCAAGACTAACCGTCCTGAACCTATAAGCAGCTAATAATACTAATTTAAATTTTAAATACCATCTCACAGGCTTTAAAGACAAACCTAGAGTTAGAGGTTGATACTTTATTAAAACTTCTTAAGAAACCACATAAAAGAAACAAAGAAAGAGAACCTAATGTTCCATTAATTAGCAAAGATGCAGTTGATGATCAATGTGATGATAATGAAGATCATTATGAAAGCTTTTACACACATGTACATCTAAAAGATGAAACTGATATGGGCATCGGAATTGGGAAAGGTTAGATAGGGTTTTCGATATTGTTGGCATTGTAAATTTAAATTCAATAGCATAACAACTATTGACTGTTGTGCGCTAAAAAATATTGTAGAATCTTGTGATGGAGTGGAATTTCAATGAAAATTCAAAAAAGAGAAGTGTAATTGAAATAGTTTGCAAATCTAGAGCGCAATCTCAGGATGCAGAAAATCCCCTGGGAACAAGTATAAGTGAGATTATATACAAAAGTGTTGAAGGAACATATGATATATCTATACCTCTCTCCCGCAAAGCCAAATTTGGAAATCAAAATGATGCTAATCAAGGTTAGATGGAATTTTGTTGATCTTATACATGTTAGTTTCAGTAAAATATTAGTAAAAAGTATTAATTGTGTTTGATCTTGTAAATGTTACAGAATCTTGTGAAGCTGCAAGCAAAGAACATGGAGCGCAATCTCAAGATAAAGAAAATGCAAAGTATGGAACAAGCATAAGTGATATCATTTGCAAATATGCTAAAGGAGCATACGATATCTCAACTCCATCGGCTCTTAAAGAAATAGAAGAAGATAGGGTGGACAACACAGATATTAATTTTTTTTTTTAAATAATTAGATTTGAACTTCAGGATATTGTGTCCTGAATTTTAATTTCTTCAGGTCAAATTTTAGAACTTAAGGACATTTAAGAAAAATGTATCTTGAATTTTAGATTCATACTTCAAATTGTGAGGACATTTCAAAAAATATGTCCTCACTTTTAGTTTCTCCATAGGATAATGTGTCCTGAAATTGAGGTCTTGCAGCCAAATTAATGTATATGTAGTTTTGCTTGCAGAGCAAAATAAAAGAAAATGAAGATGGAGTGGAACATAAAGATAATGAAAATTCAAAAGAGGGAAGTGGAGGACAATCTCAGGACATAGAAAATCCCTTAGGAACAAGCATAAGTGAGATTGTTTGCAAATGTGTAGAAGGAACATATGATGTCTCTACACCTCTCTCTCTTAGAGCCAATTTTGGAAGTCAAAATGATACTAGTAAAGATAATGATGTTTATAATGATTTGACCAGCTTGATCTTGACAGTTGCAAAAGGTTAGATGAAGTTTTGTTGATCTTACACATGTTAGTTTTATTTGAAAATTAGTAACAATTGCTGATCGCGTTTGCTCTTATAAATGTCGCAGAATGTTGTGGAGTTGAAAGCAAAGAACAAGGAGCACAATTTCAAGATAAGAAAAGAAAATGGACGGAACAAGCATAATCAATATCTTAGCACCATTGTCTCTTAAAGAAATAGAAGAAGACAGGGTAGACAACCCATGTATTAAATATTTTTTAAAATAATTAGATTATGTTTAACTTCAGGATATTGTGTCCTGAATTTTAATTTCTTCAGATCAAATTGCAGAACTTCAGGACATTTCAAAAAAATGTGTCCTGAATTTTAGATGCATACTTCAAATTGTCAGGACATTTCAAAAATATGTCCTGACTTTTAGTTTATTCATAGGACAAGTGTCCTGAAATTGAGGTCTCGCAGTCAAACTAATGTGTATGTAGTTTTGCTTGCAGAGAAAAACAAAAATGCAGTCATTAACCAGTATACTAGGAAATATTGGTTTTGATGGTCCATCATTTGCTATTCTTACTCCTATTCTTCCCACTACACAAGGGAGCGTTGATGAAGGTTTGTCCATAGATGTTAGAAGGAAATTTTGAAGAAGATCTTGGTAGAGGAAAAAGGAATAAGAAGCTTAGTTGGCAATTGCAATCTCTATTTGCACTGTTTAAAAAAAAGGGAACATCGATGGCACACAGTGAGAATACTGATGAGTATACGGGTTGGATAAAATTAAAATATACTCGTAAATATATTTTTCATTATGACAAAGATGATGAAACGTTATTGAAGAAATTCATTGAGTGGTTGGTCAAGGAGAAAAGGAAAGGTCGCAGAAAAGTGTAAGTCCTAAATGTATTCACTATTTCTAAATTGTTACTTTTGCTTACATTGTGTCTTGAACTTTCTACTTCTAATTAGGAATTAAAGAATAACTGTCGTGAATTTATGAGCTTCTAATTTTAAATTCAGGACTAAGTATCCTGAATTTTTTAGCTTTTAATCTTCTAACTTTAAGTTCAGGTGTAAGCGTCCTAAATTTTTGAGTTTCTAACTTTAAGTTTAGGACTAACTGTCCTGAACTTATAAGCAGTTCATTAGGAATTGAGGACTAACTGTCCTGAATTTTTGAGCTTTCTAACTTTAGGTTCAGGACTAACTGTCCTGAACTTATAAGCTGCAAATTAGGAATTGAAGACTAATTGTTCTGAATTTTTGAGCTTTTAACCTTCTAATGTTAAGTTCAAGACTACAATAACAACAACAACAACAAACCTAGTGAAATCTCACAAGTAGGTCTGAGGAGGGTAAAATGTACGCAGACCTTACCCCTACCTTATGACGGTAGAGAGGCTATTTTCAGAAGACCCTCGGCTCAAGAGAAGTGAAAATGAAGCAATAAACAGACAATAGCAACAAAAACGTAATTAGATACGGATGCTAATGGAGCAACGTGCAATAACAGAGATCTAAGAATACGACACTATAAGAATAGAGTCAAACTTGCTGATAATAATGACACAATATGTAATAGCAAGGGGCTAGGAATAGGAAAATACAAGACTAGTACTACTACTAATGGAAAGACTAGACGAAACTCTAGATTTCCTGTCAACTCACAACCCTAATCCATGAATTGAGGACTAAATGCCATGAATTTTTGAGCTTTTAACCTTCTAACTTTAAGTTCAAGACTAAGTGTCCTAAATTTTTTAGCTTCTAACTTTAAGTTCAGGATGTCCTGAACTTATAGGCAGTTAATTAGTAATTGAGGACTAACTGTCCTGAATTTTTGAGCATCTAACTTTAAGTTCATGACTAACTGTCCTGAAATTATAAGCTGCTAATTAGGAACTGAGGACTAACTGTCCTAAATTTTTGAGCTTTTAACCTTCTAACTTTAAGTTCAGGACTAAGTGTCCTAAATTTTGAGCTTCTAACTTTATGTTTAGGACTAACATTCCTGAACTTTTTGTCCTGAACTTATAAGCATCTAATTAGGAATTGAGGACTAACTGTCTGTTGATATAATGTTTCATGGTAAAAATGGATATTTATGCCGAGGATAATGATGTGAGAAAAAATCCATACAAATTGTGAGCTTTCAAATAGTAACTATGTACTTGATGATAAGGTTTGATAATTCACAAGGCATTTCTTTTCTTCTTCTTTTTTTGTTTTTTAATTATTTATGACTGATGCAGTTTTTTGTTTTTTTGTTTTATGAAGCATATTGTATTATTTGAGGAAAAGAAATGCTACCACCCTTGCGCCCATCTATTTCGTTGCACGACTATGTATATAGTTTTCGATCTATATGCCTTTTGTGTATGAGGATATCAATGAAGATGCTTCAGATGAGTTCTGGTGTGGTGAAAATCAACTATATCTCACACCGTATGTGTGAGGCATGATCGGAGATGTGGAATTTCTTGGTCAGAGGTTGATAAAATCTATTTTCCATGTTGACTACCTTCAGAAAGAAGTGATGATGTGAAGCATTTTCTTTTTGGGGGTGTTGGACTTGAGTGAGAAAAAAAATTAATATGTATGACTCCATATGTAGTGAATCATATGAGGCTGGATTGAAACACGTTGAAATGTATGCGAGCATGATCCCCCACTTGCTTAGTTTTCATAGTTTAAGAAATATCATAAGTCTTTTGGAAATGCATTCAACAAATTTGATATTCAGTGGAAAAGAACACCAAAACAAACTGGATCGCAAGTGTTGTCACTTGCTAGATAATTTATATGTACTTTAGATTTACTCATTAAAGATATTATTTAATTGACTCCCTATCTTAAATTTGTTTTAGGACTGATTGTGGTGCATTCGTAATCAAAATATGTTGAGTTTTTGATGATGGGAAGGATGTGGACAAATTCCAACTTGAGGACATATCAAACTTCAGAAAAGAATTTGTAGAAAACCTTTGGGCACATGTAGAATGGAAAAAAAATTCTGGTTGCGAAACGTTACTTGAGAAAGTTGGTGATGATTATGATAGTGAAAATGAAACTTCTTGCCCGAAGGAGCTATAGTGTAGTAGTATAGAAAGTCAGCTAACTTTATAGATTCTAATAGGATGTCAATGACAATTAGAATATCTCAAAAAGTATTTTTATTCTAAATTCTGGCTCATGAGTCTTGAAGTTCAATGTTGTTGTCCAAATATTCAGGACAATGTCTTCAATTTCAGTAGCAGTGATGAATTTTATTTCATATATATCATTTTTCCTACAAATTTGCATCAAGAAGATGATATGTTAACGATGATAGTTAAGCTTTTCGTATTTTTATAATATCAGTATGACTTTTTCTATTAGATTGTCGTAGACATTCAGGACATAGTGTTTCAAAATGTCCTAATTTGTTGAAGTATGAAACTGATATTCGGGGCATATATTTCTGAAATGTCTTGAACTTCTGGGCGAATTCTAAGGATTTTGTAATGATCCATCCAGCATTCGCATTCCATTCAGCTATTTGAAGTCTTGAGCATCATCATATGATGTACTATGACTTATGTGAATCGTCGGTTTTGGTTTTCAGGTTATTCGAAATTGATTTGGAAGAATGATTCTCAACTAAAAAGCTTGAAGTTAGAAGAGTTTACCAAGTTTGACTTTTGAGTATTTAACCCCGGATCGGAGTTTTGATGGTTCTGTTAAGTCCGGATGGTGATTTTGGACTTGGACGTATCCCCGTATTTGCATTTGAATATTTCTAGAAGGTTTCAGCACTATTTGGCGAAAGTTGGAAATTTAAGGTTTAGAACATTCATAAGTTTGATCGAGGGTTGACTTTGATGATATCGGATTCGGATTGTGGTTCCAGAAATTGGAATAGTTTTTTATGTCATTTGGGACTTGTGCACAAAATTTGAGTTTATTTCGAGTTGATTTGATATGATTTGACACGAGTTTTAGAAGTTGAAAGTTCAAAAGTTCATTAAGTTCGATTTGAGGTGCGATTCATGATTTTGATGTTGTTATGCGTGATTTGAGGCCTCGAGTAGGTCCATATATTGTTATGGGACTTTTTGGAATATTCGGACGGGTCCCGAGGGGCTCGGGCGTGTTTTGGATTGATTTCAGACCATTTTTCTTCTAGTTTTCATTGCCGGTTCCTGCTGATGTCTGGTGCATCAAGTGTTCTTCGCGATTGCGAAGTTAGAGGTATGATCTCGTAGAGGAAAAATCTGGAGCTGAGTATTTCTTCTTCGCGTTCGCGAGTAATTGTCCGCGTCACGTAGGTTGCTGGAGATTGGGCATCGGGTTCGCATAGGAAACATCACGTTCACAAAAAACTGAGCTGAAAGTTGGGAGCGGGAAGCTTCTTCAACGCGTTCGCTCAAGAGGGGACGCGTTCACGAAGGTTGGGCGCCTGTGTGCGTTGCGTTCGCATTGCCAGTGTCGTGAACGCGTAGAGCTTTTCTTGGTGGCAGTGCTTTTGTGCTTCGCGATCGCGATGTTTGTTCCGCGATCGCATATAGTATTTCTGGGGCAATGCTTTTTCTTCTTTGTGATCGTGATGGTATTTCCGCGATCGCGATTCATTGATTCGTCCAGTGATTATAACATACTTTATTTCGGAGGTTTCGGTCATTTTTGCATATTTGGAGCTCGGATTGAGACAATTTTTGAAGCGATTTTCACCATATGGATTGGGGTAAGTGTACGCTACTCGGCTTTGATTTTATTTCATGAATCTATCTTCGTTTTTGGCATTTGATTGAGGATTTCAAGAGAGAAATTGGAGGTTTTTGTTTAATGTTTCATTGAGTGAATTTTTAAGTTTTGAACGTCGATTTGGAATCGGATTTGAGTGAAACTAGTATGATTGGACTCGTAATTGAATGGGTTATCGGATTTTGTGAGTTTTGTCGGGTTCCGAGGTGAGGGCCCGTGTTTAACTTTTTAGTTGACTTTGGGCTTTTGATTAGAATTCAACCTTTATCGATTGAGTTTGTTTTCTTAGGCATTATTTGATGTATTTGAGTTACTTTTGGCTAGTTTTGAGTCGTTTGAAGGTTGATGTGCGCGGGATGGCATTTCTAGAGTATTGTTTGTCTTGCTCGGTATCGAATTTGGCTTGTTCGAGGCAAGTAACACTTCCAAACTTGGTGCTGAGGGTATGAACCCCTGAATATACGTGTTATGTGTTTGGTGTTGAGGTGACGCACATGCTAGGTGGCGGGCGTGTGGGCGGGCACCGTGTGAATCATGACTCGGTTGATTATGTGGTATTTCATAGTGACCTAATCTTGTTTCTATCCATGACATTTCTACGTGCTAGAGTAATTGAGCTGTGATCCATGTTAGAAATCATGTTTAGGCTATATGTTTATCCTGTTGGGACCAACTGAGTTCATTTTTGCTGCTTAAATTGCAATTACATACTTAGTCATTCTCATTCATTGCATATCATATCTCAGTTTCTGTTATCATTTGTCTCACATCATATTATCATTGTTTGGGCCGATTGGTATGAGATTTGGAAGGCTGAGATTGGAGCGATTGATGACTTAGTGATGCTGAGGGCCTGATTGTGAGGATGTTTATGGGATTGGACTGCATGCCGCAACAGGCTTTATTCATTCATGCCATGATTGGCTTATATTAGCACTTGGGCAGGATCCATCCCTCCGGAGTCTGACTTACCAGCAGTGAGCGTAGGTACCTACTGAGTGCGAGTGCGAGTGCGAGTGCAGAGTGATTGGGAGGAATGAGTGACTGTGAGGACTGAGTGTTTGGGAGGACTGAGTGAATTGATACTCCGAGAGTATGCATATGGTTTTATCACTACATTGCATTACAGTTGGCATGCATACTTGGCATGTAGACATTGAGATGTATTTCCTCATGATTTCACATGCATTGTGAAATTCATGATTTCACATACACATTGACATGTAGGCATAGAGATGTACTTTCCTCATGCCATCTGATAATGAAACATCTTACCTTTTGTTGAAAGTTTTTGGGAAAAATCACAGTTTTTCAGATTTACTCATATTATGGTGATTTCGGTAAAAGCTTTGGATTTTACTGTTATACTTGAAAAGCATGCTTATTTTTTGGAACTGTGAATGAGCTGAGCATTATATTTTTGTGTTAATACTTGTATTGTTTTAGTTATATTGGTATGAGATGTTCCTCGCTATTGGTGTTGGACTCTGACCTTTGTCTCAGCTCGTCACTGCTTTCAACCTAAGGTTAGGTTTGTTACTTATTGAGTACATGGGGTTAGTTGTACTTAAGGCTGTACAGTGGGCAGGGCCTGGTGGGCCTGGGCCTGAGGCGGGCCTAGGCCTTGCGGTCCCGGGCCTGGCGGGCCATGTGTATGGGACCGGCCTGCTACGGGCCTAAGCCCACACGATCCCGGGCTAAATGGGCCGGGCCCGCGGGCCTAACGGGCCTAACGGGCCTAAACGGTTCCGGAATTTTATTTTATTTTGTAATCAAGGGAAATTTCTTGTAAACTATATATGCATATACTAATAGATTTTTTTTTTTTATATATATATATATATTGTATATATTTCTTGTATATATTGTATATATATTTTGTATATATTGTATATATAGTTTATATGTATATATATAGTTTATATGTATTTTATATATATATATATATATATATATATATGTATATATATAGTTTATATGTATTATATATATATGTATATATTGTACATATATATTAGATATATATTATATATATATATACTATATCATATTTAAACACAAAATAAATTGCAAAGAAATATTCGAGAGAATGTCTTATAATTTTTATTATTACGACATTAACAAAAATGGCAATATCTTTCTTAGTCTTCCTTCCCCCAATGGAATGAGCATAACAAGGTACTAATACCACCATTAAAAGGAAAAAAAAACTAAGAAAGTTACATATTAGTCTAAGTATTATCTCTAACAAATCTCCATAAATTCTTCAAGGTCCGGAGGAATTTCCGTTGGCGGTGATGGAAAAGAGGCTTGTTCATCACCGCTTCCGGGCGATGCCGCATCCTGCGCAAGTTCCGCTAGCATTTCTTCATAAGCTTCGTCTATATCCGGTTGTGATNTAACAAATCTCATAAATCCTTCAAGGTCCGGAGGAACTTCCGTTGGCGGTGATGGAAAAGAAGCTTGTTCATCACCGCTTCCGGGCGAACAAGCATCCTGCGCAAGTTCTGATAGCATTTCTTCATAAGCTTCGTCGACATCCGGTTATGATTCTGCAAGTCCGAAATTTCTTCTTTCCGAACGGATCCAATCTCGGAAGAGTACTGCCTTTTCCAAGCTCTCCCTCATCGAGGCTCTATGATCACCGAGTTGAAGTCTCGCTTGACTGAAAGCGCTCTCCGATGCCACCGTTGAAGCTTGAACGGTTAATATATCTCGAGCCATCCTTGAAAGAACCGGATAGTATTTTTGTTTGTCCTTCCACCATTCCAAAACGTCGAAGGAGCCGTCGGGATTCTCTGATTCAAATCCCTGCGACAAATAAACTTGAAGCTCATTTAGTTGTGAACTATCACCAATATTCTCACCTTGGGAACCCCTGAACTCCGTCCAAGCACTGAGGGCCTTTATGCCAGCAGTTCTTTTAGTTGTTCGTTAAGTGGACGAAGTAGGAGTTGAAATATTGGGTCTAGCATGATCTAAAGCAGTTTGATATGCATTATAAATTGTATGTGCATTTATTTTAATTGAGGCTATTGCATCTCCAAGTGTTGCAAATTCCTCAGCTGAAAGTGACAAAGAGTTATAAATTTTTGAATACCAAAATTGGGGACATCCTAATTTCATGGTTGGGTTTAATAGTGCGGCAACGCCATAAATAGGGAGGATAGGGAAAAAATATTTTTTAAATTTTTCTTTCATAGAATCAATGGCAAATTGATAAATTACACCACTATCTATAAATTAATCAAATAAATCTACAAGTGCAGCAATATAAACTAAACAGTTAGAAATAGTAGGATAGTATTGCCCAGATAAATCGTTAGTTGCTACTGAAAATTGTTCTAAAAAATCTATAAGTGTTTTAACGTTAACCCAATCTTGATTAGTTAGGTGCTTGTCGTCTTCATCATCACCACCACCTACACGAGCATTGTAGGTTGCGCTAATTGGGTTTCTATATTCGTAGGCGACAACTAGACTTTCATACATATAGTTCCATCTAGTTGGACAAGGTTTAGGAACCTTTCTTTCTCTAAGGCCACATTCATCATATTTTTTAAATATTCTCTAAGTCTACTTCTACGGTTTGAGTAAAATAGCCAATTAAGAGCCATTTTTACCTTTTCTATTTCTATGTTTAACATTTTCATTCCGTCACCGACAATTAAATGGTAAATATGACAAATGCACCTAACATGAAAAATATTAGAAAATGCGGGATTTAAAGTAGTTGTAAGCATGCCTATTGCATTGGTGTTACTAGACGCATTATCCATGGTAACAGACATTATTTTATCTCTAATACAAAAATATCTACAAATATCTGATACTGTGCTAGCAATAAATTTACCTGTATGGCGTGAGTTAATTATTCTATAGGCGATAATGCGTTTTTGCATTATCCAGTCCTCGTCTATCCAATGACTTGTAACGGTTAGATAGTCACAATCATTGGCACTTCTACCTATATCCGTAGTAATTGCAATGCGACAATCTATATGGGTAAATAGATATCGCAAATATTGTTCATATTCATGCTTATATTTATAAATGTCGGCCTTCACGGTAGCACGAGGCCATCCTTTATAAGTAGGATTATAAACTTTTCTAATATACTGTATAAAATGGGGGTTAGAAAGAAAGCTATATGGTAAGCACATAACTGTTACCATTTTTGCTAATTCTTCACGATCCTTATTTGGATCGTAGTATAAAATTCCACCGGTAACGGTGTTAATTCCGGGTTGGACTAGATTTGAACCTGCACTAGTCTGAGCCGGATTACCTACACCCGTCCCCTCTTCCGCAGCTTTCATTTGTAAATATCTCTGTTTATCTCTAGGGTGTTTTAATATGTGCCTAGTCAAACTACCCGTATCGCTACGGTTGCCATTAAATTTATGAGCCAACAAAGACCCACAACTTTTACACTTAACTTTGTTTTCTTCTCTTAATTGAGTAAAAAAGTGCCAAACAAGAGATGTTTCGGGCCGTCTAGGAGGTCTTCTATCAAATGTAGGGGTTACTACAGGAGGGTCAGGCGAGGCATCAGTTGGGTTATTAATAGGACTAGTAGGTGTATCATCTAAATCCGGTTGGGTTTCATCTAAATCATCATTTTCGAATATAGTTTCATTAGGATAAAGAGCGTTCATCGTTTGTTCATCTAATTGATTACCGGGTGCAACATCATGAAAAAATTGACTATCAAAAAATTAAAAACAAGGGTGATCACTATCTAGAATAATAGGTGGAGAAGAACGGGTAACAGGGGGAGGAGGAGTAGCTTGGCTACTAGATTGACCAATTTTTGATTTTCCCTTGCCCTTACCACCAAACATTTTTTTCAATGAAAAATCCATATTAATTATAATTACACTAAATAAAACAAACACAACAATATATTAAAAATTAAAGAGTTGAACGAGTTTACCGAATTGACGAACAACTTATTGAAAATTGAATATCGTTGAAGACTTGAAGACTTAAATACTTCAATTCACCAACTTTACAATTTTTCACGAAATTGGAATAATAAAGTAAGCAATTATGGAAATAATTAGAGAGAGATTGAGAGAGATTGAGAGAATTTGTGAGTTAAAAATGAAAGAATGAGGGGGTATTTATAGTTGGGAATAAGTAAAAAGTGTATTTATAAAAAGTTTGGGGTTAAAATAAAGTTTGGGAGCCAAAATGGCTATTTTCTGAATATTAAACGGTCAAATTAATGGCCCAACGGCTAGATTTTAAAAATCTGGCCGTTGGCCATTTTTTTTTAAATTTTTTTTTTTTTTTAATTTTACCGTTGGGCCCGGATTAGGCCCGCCTGGCGGTCCCGGGCCTGGTGGGCTTTGTGTGCAGCCCGGCCCGTCACGGGCTTTAGACCGCCTAGGGCCCAGGACCGCTAGGACTGGCCCACGAGGCCCGTTAGGCCCACCAGGACCGCGGGCCCGTGCCGGTCCCCGGCCTGGACCGGCCCACAATACAGTCCTAGTTGTACTCATACTATACTTGTGCACCTTGCGTGCAGATTTTGGATGCTGATGTTGCTGTGTATGGCGGGAGCTGGCATTGAAGATGTACCTGCGTTCCAGTCATAGCTGCCTTTTGTTCTTGGTAGCTTTATAATTATTAATTTGTTCATGTATATTTCAAACAGATGATGTATTTATTTCATTCCAGCTTTGTAAACTCTAAATCTTAGAAGCTCATGATTTGTACTACCAGTCCTTGGGAATTCTTTGTATAGAAGTTCAGTTATATTATCATTACATTTATCAGTAAATCTCATTAAATCAGCTTGTTGTTAATTGGCTTACTTAGCGGGTTGGGATTAGGTGCCATCATGATTAGTTGGATTTTAGGTCGTGACAGATTTGCTACTATCAAGACTTTTCTAGCTGATAACCAACATGAAACACATGGTGTGGAGACTCTACTTCATATTTACTGTCTATATTACCCACTAGTGAAAATTTTTAACTTCTACGCATTGGTAATTTCCAGAAGTTAAGGACATTTCACAAAAAATTATCCTCAATATTAGATTCATACTTTAATCTTTCAAGACATTTCAAAAATTATGTCCTGGAGCTTACTTGTTTCGCTTTCATCTGCTTCGAGAGTACATATAGATTTTGTAATGCTTTACGTTAACCATAATGCTGAGACAGATAGTGCGATCACACGAAGGAAAGGGACAAAACTAAAAGCATTTGATGCGCAAAACCTTGGCTAAAAAACTTGAACCAAACTGCAGATTGTTGAGCAGAAATCAGTCTAGTAGTTGCTGTTGATCTGCTGTTAATTTGCTGCTCAAACTGTCCAGTAATTACAGTTGAACAGTACAGTAATAGCTATCAAATTACTGGTCAAACTGATCAAAAGAAACATAGCTGAGCCTTCTAAAATCTGCGCAGAAACTTTTCAATTTAAATTCAGCAGAAACTGCACAATCGTTAAGTGTAGAAACTAGAATGCTAACTCTTTACAACAGCAAGAAACTAGTAGAAGTTCACCTAGACTGCTGAATTTAACAGCGTGTACTGCAGCTCAACAATGGAAAAGAAACATTTGCCTCATCATATCCTTCAGTGCCAATCAATTACACCTACAATTTTCAAAAAACTTGACTGCTAATTCAAACTTATGCTGAGACAAACGGTGTAATCACGCAGAACAAAAGGACAAAACCAAATGCTCCAAATCAAGCAATATACTCATATCAGGACATTTCAAATGATTATGTCCTGAATATTAATTATGCACTCTAAAAATTCAGGACATTTTCAGATAACCATCTGCTAAAGCTTACTTGCTGAAATAAAAATAATCTAAACGAATCCAATTTATAGCAAAAACTTAAAAGACTAGTAAAAGATAAGTGAATATATCTATGATTCTCTATGCTTCCTTGAAAATGGGTGGACTGCCGGAGAATATATACAAGATGTTCCAATTCTCCTATAACGACCATATTTGAACGTTATTTTGATAATTCAGTGGCTGGAATATGCCTTTTCTTCTGCCTTCTACCTGGCGGAACCTTGAAATCTGGAGGTTTAATAATTTGTATCTTAATACACTCTGGTACAATCCAAGAATCTGTATGTCCAACAGGATATATTTGTCTTTTATATGTTTTCATCCATGATTCCTTTAAGTATCACTCCGAGTAGAAATTAGACTTCTTGATTGTAACGACTCGGTCGGTCATTTTACCTCCTCTATGCTATATTGTGATTATGTGACTTGCTGGAGTACTTGGTTTTGGTTTCGGGGAAGTTTCAAAGTGAAATGGGACACATAGCCCCTAAGTTGGAGCTTAAAGTTGAAAGAGTTGACTGTAGCTTGACTTTTATGCGGACAACTCCGGAATGGAGTTTTGACAGTTCTAATATCTTTGTATGGTGATTTTAGACTTAGGAACGTGTCCGGATGTTGATTTGGAGGTCCGTAGGTCGTTTCGGCGTGAATTGGTGAAAGTTAAAAAATTGAAGGTTTGGAAGATTGGAAAGTTTGAAGGGGAGTTGACTTTATTGATATCGGGGTCGGATTTCGATTCCGAAAGTTGGCATTGGTCCGTCATGTCATTTATGACTTGTGTGCAAAATTTGAAGTCAATCGGTATGAATCGACACTAGTTTTGAAATTTGGAAGTTCATAAGTTCATTAGACTTGAATTGATGCGTGATTCGTGGTTCTAGTTTTTTTTTTATGTATTTGGCGCTTCGAGCGTGTTAGTATGATGTTTTAGGACTTGTTGGTATGTTTAGTTGAGGTCCCGGGGGCCTCGGGTGTGATTCAGATCAAGTTTGGTTCCATTTTTGGCCATGTGAGATTGCGGGTTTCTTGAGTCTAGTTTCCTCTTATGCGATCACGAAAAAGGGGCGTGCGATCCCGAAGCTTTAAGACTGGAAAAACGAAATTTGTTTTATGCGATCGTGAGATGGGTTAGGGGATCACGAAGCTTGGAAGGGCAGTGAGTCGCTAACGCATGGGTGGTGCCGCATTCCCAATGAAGGAAGAGGATGCCAGGGAAGGTTGACGCGCTGCTCTACGTGATCGCGAAGCTTTGGAATTTTACTCACCGCGTTTGCGACCAGTTCTCTACGTTCGCATATAAGGTTTTTGGACTAATGAAGATGTTGTTCTTCGCGATCACAAAGGAAATTGTAACGACTCGACCGATTGTTTTGAGAGTATTAGCCCCAAACCCCTATTTATTGATCCTTCTATTTCATTATGTGGTTACATGATTTTTCGGGAGGTTTGGTTTTGGTTTCGAAGTGAAATGAGACACATAGTCCCTAAATAGGAAGTTTAAGTTCTAAGAATTGACCGTAGTTTGAATTGTGTGAAGACGACTCAGAAATGGAGTTTCAACGGTCCCCAGAGCTCCGTAGGGTGATCTTGGTCTTAGGAGCGTGTCCGGATGTTGATATTAAAGTCTGTAGGTCATTTTGGTGTCAATTTGCAAAAGTTGGATGATTTTTGGAAAGTTTGACTAGGAGTGAACTTTTTGATATCGGGGTCGGATTTCGATTCCGGAAGTTGGAGTAGGTCCGTAATGTAAATTGTGAGGTCGGACTTGGATAATTCTTGTATGGTTGGACTCGATATCGAATGGGTGTTCGGATATTATAATTTTGGTCGGGTTTCGAGACGTGGGCCTGGGTCAACTTTTTGGAGGGATTTTTCAATTTTGTGCTAAAGTCTTAGTTTCATTATTTAAATTAACTTCTTATAGTTATATCTATAGTATGTAATTATTTTGGCTAGATTCAAACCGATGTGAGTTGGAAAATCGAGGGAAAGGCCTTCTTATTAATTGATTGAGCGAGGTTTGAGGTAAGTGACTTGTCTAACCTTCTGTGGGGGGAAATTCCCTTTAGGATTTGGTACTGCTATGATAAAATGCAATACGTGAAGGCCATGTACGCGAGGTGACGAGCGCGTACTCGGGCTAAATGTTGAAAATTTGGTTTAATTGAGTTACTCTAGCACGTGTAATCATCATGTTTAGCCTAATGTCACATGTCTACGTGTCTTATCTCTTACTTGCAATTTGTGCAACATGCTTAGTTGGATTACCTATTTTCTTGATTTTGTATTCATTCTTTAACTGTAGGATTCCTTGCTGTAATTTCATTATTCCAATTGTTATGTGTTATTTTTGTGATTTTTGGTTGAGATGACTGTTTAGTTGTGGTACGATATTTCTGCCGTGCGGAATGTTATTGTGGCACGAGATTTCTGCCGTGCGGAGTGTTATTACGGTATAAGGTATCTGCCGTGCTGTTGTGAGATATTAACTTTTGGGACTACGAGGCGGTGCTTCGGGAGTACCCCTGTTGTTTACCTCTATTTGCTAAATTGTTGTTGTTCCTTAACTTGTAAGATTGTGCTTCCTTACGTGTTGTACTCGTCCTCTTGATTTCTGGTTGTTATCTTCTGTGAACTTCTATTGTTACACATCTCTTTCATTTCATTATATCATTATATCTTCTGTCTTGTTTTTTTTTCTATTATTTCCAGTAGGGCTCTGACATGACCTCGCCACTACCCTACCGAGGTTAGGCTTGGCACTTACTGGGTACCGTTGTGGTGTACTCATACTACTCTTCTGCACATCTTTTTGTGCAGATTCAAGTTCTTTCTACCAAACCATATATTAGTGAGCTAGCCCGTGTGTGGAGACTTCAAGGTATATCTGCCAGCATCCACAGACCTCGGAGTTCCCCCTCTATCCTTATTATGTTGTCTTCCTTATTCTCTTTAGACTCTGATGTATAGAGATGTTTAGCATTTCTCTTTAGAGCTTGTGACTTATTTCTACCGGGTTTGGGAGTTGTAACTATTTTGAGTCGCAGTTTTTATTTATTTCAGATGATGAGGTTTGAGTTTCAGCTTTATATAGAGCTATTCCGCATAATTATTAGGCTTACCTAGTCTTAAAAACTAGGTGCCGTCACGACATCCTACGGAGGGAAGTTGGGGTCGTGACAGAATTTTCGTGATCGCGATGTGTAAATCACTAGGCAGCAGAATATAATTTCAAAAACGAGGGTTCTATCTCATTTTTCATAATTTGGACCTAGAGAGCTCGGTGTGAGGCGATTTTTCGAGGGTTCTTTAAGAAAATTGTTGGGGTAAGTGATTCTAACCATGATTGGACTATATTTCATGAATCTATTACTATTTTCATCATCTAATTAGGGATTTGGGTTGGAAATTTGGGAAAAATTATGAAAACCTTTTAGACTAATTTTTTGAGTTTTGAAAGACAATTTGAGGTCGAATTTGAGTAATTCTTGTATGGTTAGACTCGTTCGAATGGATGTTCGGATTTTATAATTTTGGTCGCGTTCCGAGACGCGGGCCCGAGTTGACTTTTTATTTCTTTGGAAGGATCGTAACTTTATGATTCGAATTAGCTTCCTATAGTTTATACTTATGTTATGAAGTTGTTTTGGCTAGGTTCGGCTGTTCGGAATTAGATAATCGAGGGAAAGGCCTACTAGTGGATTGCATTGGAGTGTTTTGAGGTAAGTGTCTTGCCTAGCTTTGTGTGGAGGGAAATTACCCCTTAATATTGGTGTTTTTTGTGATCACTGTGATGTGTGAAAGCCATGTACGCAATGTTACGAGTGTGTGCATGTGCTAAATGTGGAAATTACCAGTTTTAGCTATGTAGATTCCTTTTATGCCTTAATTGAGTTACCCTAACATGTTATAGTCATCATTTCAAGTTTATTCTCACATGTTCTACTTGTCTATTCTCTTACTTGCTAATTTCTCTACATGTTTAGTTGAAGTTTTTGTTTCCTTTATTTCGTATTCATTATTTAACCATTGAACCCTTTACTTGAAGTTGTTATTCTTGGAATATCTTGTTGTTGAAATTGGTATTGGGTTATAAAGGCCGTGATTTGTAATTGAAACAAAGTGTTAAGTTGTGAAATACTATTCTTGTTGAGTCATTTACTACCGGTTATTATTGTTAAGACTCTTATATTTATTGTGGTTGAACCATGGGCTCTTTATTGTGAAAACACTGTTATTGTTGGTTCTGTGGTAAGTTGTGATATTGGGCACTTGAGGTGCGAATTGTGATACATTGTGATATTGATACGCATGCGATGGTATAAGGTTTTGAGGTTGGAACGCATGCGGTGAGATAAGGTGGGTTTGATACACGTGGCTAGTAGGGGAACTGCTAGAAGCCATGCGGTGTGATAAGATAGGCTAAAACACGTGATGCTATTTTGGAAAATTGATCTTCAAAACTAAATGAAAGGCTCCCGTGGTGATATAAGGATAGATTGTGAATTGATTTGTGATTTGAGACTACGAGGTGGTACCTCGGTAGTGACTCTTGTTGATACTTTCTATTTCTTCACTTGTGCTTTTGTTGTTTTATTCTGTGTCACAATATCCCTTGTTTTCTTCTGTGAAGTGTTATTTGCCTTAGTTCGGTGTAGCTATTCTCGGTATGCTTCTTTAATTGTCTCATTTTTATTGTTGTCATTATTTTCACGGTTATACACTTGTTTAGTTCCTTATTTAGTCCAGTGGGGCCTTAACCTGACCTCGTCACTACTTTACCGAGGTTAGGCTTAGCACTTATTGGGTACCGTTGTGGTGTACTCATCCTGCGCTTCTGCACATCTTTTTGTGTAGATTCAGGTACCTCTTACCAGACCAGGCACTAGCGAGAGCTTAGTTTCAGAGACTTCAAGGTATACCTACCAGCGTCCGCAGGTCTCGGAGTCCCCCTCTACCTAGTTTATTTTATTTCCTTATCCCTTATTAGCCACTAATGTATAGAGATATTCAGTATCATTTCATAGAGCTTGTGACGTGTATTTCACCGGATTTTCGGCAATTGTGTATATACTGAGTTGTGGAGATTTTATTATTATTAGTTGTAGAGTTTTGAGACTCTAAACATTATTTCAGTTATTTCTGCATAAATATTAGGCTTACCTAATCTTATAGACTAGGTGCCATCACGACATCCTACAGAGGAAAATCAGGGTTGTGACATTGATATTTCTCGTCTCGATAGCTGTAGTTGCATGTATACATGGTAATTCATCAAATTGAAACCGAAAACAATCACACGTTCTTTTGTTTAAGTCCACCAAGAATGTATTTCCTTATTCCTCAACTCTAGAACGCCATGAATCAAGAGAGAAGACCTTCAAAGTTATTTGAAAAAAATATAAGTTAGTATATTATTTTAAATTATTACTAAAATAATAAACTAAAACAAGAACAGAATACTTACATTCAAAGTAAAAGCTAAATCTATCTTTTTCCTCGGTTCCTTTTCTACCCAACATGAAACTTCATAAAAAGTTCCTTCTGCTGCTTTTCTTCTTTCATAAAACCAACATTGTAGCTTCTCTTGTATGAAATCCATCATTCTCAATAGGGATATTTCCCTTGCTTCTAATAGCACAAAATTCACTGACTCGACTATGTTTTTTGTGAGCATGTCATATCTTCGTCGTGGACAATAAGAACGCGCTCACCTTTCTGGTGGTTCTTTAATCAAGTAGTCAAAAGTCTTCTTATCAACTATCTTTGACATGTTGAGATTAAATTCTTCACGCTTGTAGACTCTTGCAGCGCTTTGAAAAGGTTTTAAGACCTCACTTTTCACTTTCTTTTGCTTTAGATTCTGCTCCAAATGATAGATAAAAATCTCATGGTGGCTTTCAGGATATACCTTTGTGATTCCATGTGCAATAGATTGGTTCCTATCTGATAGAAAAATTAAATTGTCACGCCTTCCAGTTGCATTGTGAAGCTCGCTAAAGTACCACTCATATGAGTTGTTATTTTCAGATTCTGCAATTCAAAGGCAAGTGGGAATATTTGGTCATTTGCATCCTTTGAAACTGAAATCATTAAAATACCATGATATTTTGACTTCAAAAAATTTGCATCAACAGTAATCACTGGTCTACAATGATTCCAACCAGCCATTGATAACCCATATGCATAAAACATATAAAGAAACCTGGAAAAATAAAACAAAATTCAGAACTGCTACTAAAATCCAGGGCTGCTACTAAAATTCAGGACATAGGGGCCTAATATTTACATAACAGATGAACATAAACCAAAGAATATGAATAAAATGTAGCACAAATAATTTACACTGGACTCATGATATCTGTGTAACTGAAAATGGCAGAAGTACCAAGAAGCATTAAGAGAAGACATGATATTGAAAACCAAAATTCATGACTACATCTAAATTTCAAGATAATGAGTCCTCATAATTTGAACTACTACATTAAAATTCAAGACGCTAGGGCCTGAATTTTAGGACTCGTGAAATTTAGTTACAGTACTTCATATATACATAGCAGATGAAATGACTAATAAACTCTTCTCGATTGTATACCTATTGTTGTCATCTCTCTTTATGTTGGTGTATGTTCTCGGATTTTTACTTTTTATCATATACAAGTATGAAGACAACAATTCATAATTCTCTTCAGGGGTTCCTCATATCAAAGTTGAAGCATGTTGAATAGCATGCCACACCTTGTGATATCCAATGTCTAGTCCATGCAATTTTTGTATTTCTACCATGACAAAGGGTGGTGTAGCTTTAAACCTAGGGTCTCGAAGATTGTCAATAATATAACTTTTTATCAACTTTGAAGTTGCATGCCTTTGATCAGCTTTCATAGTGTTAACTGAGCAGTCATGATTTTTCTCAACCTTTACTATCTTGAATAGTGTTTGAATTTTTAATTCTGAAAGCACGCACACACCAGCCACACTTTTCATCATTGCATTTCAAATAATATCTTGTTGAACCTGATCTAACAACCTTGAATTTAAAATGTCCCTTAATTGCTATATTTGAAAAGCAGTTAATTATACTCTTCTTTTTGTCAAATATTGATCCTACTTTTATTTTATCCAAAGAAGCATTTTCTCTCAATATTGTAGTCGAGGATTCTTTTTGTTTTGGCTTTGACCTTCGTCTAGTTTGTTGAGTAGAGGATTTTTCAGCAACTTTTATAATTACCGGTGCACTCTCTAAGACTTGAATGCCCAAAGCTTGTTGGTTGTCAATCTCTGTAATACTTTGTCCTTCCATTTGAATAGAATTGAATGTTTGAAGCACTTCTTCAATTATTGGTTCAGGTTCGACCATATCTATTTCCATTAACTGTTGGCAATTGTCTTGTTTGCATTGTTTAGCTTCTATGTTGGCTTGTTCAAATGTGCTTGCAGAGCCAAAAACTCTTTTTGAAACATCAAATATGAAACGACAGCTTTTGAAGAGTGAATGGCTTTTCAGTAACTCTATACATATTCGAAGATCTTCATCTTTGGTCACAAGCATTCCCTTGCTTGTTCCTAGGTTGATATCAAACCATATCATTGGTTCAAACTTGTCTCTATCCAATATAAGAACTTCAAAGACCCGATTGACAAAATCTTCAAATCGAATTGCCTCGGGTGCAAGAACAAGCTTTGTTTGATGATCCAGATATGTATAGTGTGGGGTTCATTTTACATTGGAAGCAACAATAATACATATTGTATCCATCCTATAAATCAAGAAAAGGGGTAATTCAGGTCACTTTGTCCTTAATATTTATACTGCACACATAAATTTAGGGACATGATATCCTAAAGTTTATCAACTGAAGGTGCAAATTCAGGATACTTTGTCCTTAATATTCACACTGCACTCATGAACTTAAGGACACGATGTCCTATAGTTTATTAATAGAAGGTGCTAATTTAGGACAATTTGTCCTTAATATTTACACTGCATACATGAAGTTAAGGAGTGGATGTCCTAAAGTTTATCAATAGAAGGTGCCAATTCAGGACGCTTTTATCCTTAATATTTATACTGCACTCATGAACTTAAGGACAAAATGTCCTAAAGTTTATCAGTAGAAGGTGCTAATTCATGACACAATTTGAACTTAATATTTACACATCATTCATGAACTTAAGGATATGATGTCTTAAAGTTTATCGGTAGAAGGTGTTAGTTGGGGACACACTTTGGACTTATTATTTAAACAATACTCATGAACTTAAGGACACGATGTCGTAAAATTTATCAATAGAAGGTGCTAATTCAGGACATACTTTGAATGTAATATTTACACAGCACTCATAAATTTAAGGTCACGATGTCGTAAAGTTTATCAATAGAAGGTGCTAATTCAGGACACACTTTGAACTTAATATTTACACAACACTCATGAACTTAAGGATACGATGTCCTAAGTTTATCAATAAAAAGTGCTAATTCCGGACAAACTTTAAACTTAATATTATATAATGAAGTTTTAAGTTTGTTCTATCATCAAATTAACAGATACTAATACCAAAAATAAATTTCGAATACATATTATTACAACAAAAAAAATAGAATAGATACTGTCAAGGGGAATCCACCCAAACACACAAATGCATATAGAGATATCTGAAAGTTTTCCATAGTTCGTGATTAGATGCACACAATTGATTAAAAGCTAAAATATTGATTAGAACTTATTGTTTTGTGGATAATCTTCTGTGAATTTACGGTGAAATAGGAGGAGAATGCGGGTGTTTATGGAGAATTAAAGCTGAGCGCTTTTACGAAGGTTAACTTATCATAAGTCTAGCACATGGATATTTTTGTCCGCCCGGGTAAATATTAATTAAACTACTGGCTGAATATTAAATATATTTTAAGCAGGAGTTTAAGAATAAATTTAACTATAAATAGTGGCTAACTGTGCACTTCCCCCTGAATTGCAAATCCGGCTGTAAGGCATTTAGGCTGGTGAATTTTGGATTTGAAAAAACTGGCCCATTCTATATAAGGCCACTACTTCCGTTTTCCACAGAGTATAAAATAAAATATATAAGCAGAAGTTGAAAAAACGGGTATTCTTTGAAATTTAAAATTGTAAGATGTATACATTACCTTTCCAATATTGTCACGACCCGAAATTTCACCCTCGGGACTATGATGGCGCCTAATATTTTACTTGCCAGGCAAGCCAACGTTAGAATATTTTATCTATTTTCAACAGTTCAGATTAAATAATAATAAAGAAATCGAAATAACCAAAATAAATCTGAAGTAAAGTGCGGAAAGCCATAACAACAGAAATATCTAAATACAACCCCGAATCTGGTGTCACAAATACACGAGCTACTAGAATAATACAGATAAAGGTCTGAATGAAAGTAAAGTTGTCTGAATGAAAATATACAGGTAAGATAAAGTAGAAGGGGACTTTAGGACTGCAAACGGCGAGCAACTGTACCTCAAGTCTCCGTACCGATAGTCAACCCGTGCAATCTACTGACCGCCGCTAGGATCGACTCCAAAATTTGCACAAGAAGTGCAGAATGTAGTACGAATACAATGGATCCCATGTACTCTATAAGTGTCGAGCCTAACCTCGACGAAGTAGTGACGAGGCTAAGGTGGGTCACTTACAATAACATGTACGCAGTATAAAATAATGACAGGAAAGGAAAATACGGAAATGAATTAAGGAAGTTAACTCATGAAAACAACTCAATTCTCAAAGAAAACCAGTAAATACTAGAAATACAATCCTTAAAGTCTCGTACGAAAGTATCGAAGCCAACACAATACAATAAGGAATAAAAAACACATAAAATGTTGCGGCGCGCAACCCGATCCCACTGTACAACACTATCCTCCCTTATTCCACCAAATAAAACCAAAAATAATAAGTAAATATATGATGCGGTGCGCAACCTGATCCCACCATATAATCAGCGTCAATATCATAATTCTCTCTTATTTCACCATATCGATCCACCCTTATTTCACATGTTGCTGTGCAACCTGATCCCACCGTATCAATATAAATCCTCCCTTATTCCACTTGTTGTGGCGTGCAACCCGATTCATAAATAAATCAATAAGTGCAATCAATTTAACAATTCAAATCACAAGAATCTCTACGATTAACGAATATGAAAGCTACAAATCAAGAAGGAATCTCGTACCAACTCATGAAAAGCTACAATTAATACTGAGCAACAAGACAAGCCAATTATATGACAGTTAAAGGGAACAAGTAAGACAATTAAAGCAAGTATCAATTAAGCATGGGAGTATGGAAGATATTAACATTTATAATGCGAGAATAATAAATGACAGGTAGCATGTTAAGGCATAGGAAGCAATTAAGGAAATTAACAATCAAGACATGGAATGCTATAATTAATGAAATACGTGTGCACATGGAAACCAGTAATTGACGGCGTATAGACACTCGTCACCTCGCATATACTCCGCTACTCATGAAATTCACATAGCACATAGCTCAAGGGTTCCTAATTCCCTTAAATCAAGGTTAGACCCAACACTTACCTCACTCCGCAATCAATTCGAAATTCAACCACGGCCTTGACTTTCGAACAAGCCTCCAAACCAACCAAATCTATCAAATTATTAACCAAATGATTCAAAATAAGCTTTAGAAACTACTCACAAGTGAAAGAGGTTCGATATAGGTCATTATTAAAAAAAGACAACAAAAGTCAACCCCAGGCCCGCTTGGTCAAAACCCGAGGTTCGAATCAAAACTCTATCACCCATTCACCCCCGATCTCGGTTATGCAATTCAATTCGAAATCCGACCTCAATTCGAGGTCTAAATCCCAATTTTAAAAAAATTCCTATTTCTACCCAAATCCCTAATTTCTACCATAGAAATCCTAGATTTAATGTTGAAAACTTATGAAATGTAATAGGTAATTGAAAGAAAGTAGATTAGAGTCACTTACCAATGAATTTAGGAAAAAAAAGCTCTTGGGAAAATCGCCTCTAAGGTGTTTAGGGTTGAGAATTTGAAAAAAATAAGCTAATTCTCATTTTCCCCTTCTTTTGTCCAAGCGCAGATGTCACAATTGCGACCTAGGGTTCGCAATTGCAAATGCGAAGATCCCCCATCTCTGCTGCCATCGCAAATGCGAACTTGGACTTCCGTGATTGCGACCATTTGATCGAAAATGCGAACCACCCTCCCCCAGTACCACTTCGCAAATGCAAACTACTTGTTCGCAATTACGAACCTAACAGAAGACATGAACGTTCGCAAAGGTGACACTGATCTCGCAATTGCAAGGTCAGAGACCTGCACCAGAACCAGTAATTTCCTTAAGTCCAAAACCACTCCGTAGCTTATCCGAAACTCACCCGAGCCCTCAAGCTCTAAACCAAACATGCACACAAGTCCAAAAACATCATATGAACTTGCTCGCACGATCAAAACACCAAAATAACACCTAGAACTACAAATCGGACACCAAAACGAATGAAGTTTTCAATGAAACTTAAGAACATGCAACTTTTCAACCGGATATCCGAATCACGTCAAATCAGCTTCGTTTTGCACCAAATTTTGCAGACAAGTCATAAATACTGTAATGAACTTACACCAAGTTCCGGAACCAAAATCCGGACTCGGTAGCAACAAAGTCAAACTTGGAATTTCTTTAAACCTTTAAACTTCAAGTTTTCTACAAATTGTGATAAATCAAATTAGGGACTTTCAAATTCGATTCCGGGCATACGCCCAAGTCCCAAATCACGATACGGACCTACCAGGACCGTCAATACCCTGATCCGAGTATGTTTGCTCAAAACGTTGACTAAAGTCAACTCATACAATTTTTTAAGGCATGATTTTACATTTTTATCGATTTTTCATATTAAAACCTTCCGAAAAAAGACGCGGACTGTGCACACAAATCGAGAAAGGCTAAACGGAGATATTCGGGATTTCTAAACGCAGAAATTGAAGGTTAAAACTATAAATGACCTATCGGGTCATCATGAATATTGATCCCACTTGTGATTTGTGAGAATATATTGGTTTGTTGCTATTATTGTTGTTGTTGTTGTGATACAATAAATTGTAAAATCTTAAGAATTTTTATTTTGTATCTTACATATCATGTCATACAGGAGCGGACGTAAAGTGTTGATGATGGGTTCAATTGAACTCATAACTTTGGATGCAGAGTAAAAATTTATATGTAAAAATTCATTAAAATTACAAAAAAAGTAGATATGAACCCATAAATTTAAGAACATAATTGGGTTCAATGCTTTACCTTAAAAGTTGAACCTATAGAGTTTAAATCATGGATCCGATGTAATATTTTAAACTCTAACGCGATATTTTCTCTATCAAACTAATTAATTAATTTTCCAATCATTTTAATATTTTCTTGCACTATTTTTAAAAAAAATATAAGTCAAAATATTTATTGTATTCCGTGGGAAACAATCCGAGATGGAGAGAGCATTTAGATTTTCAAGTAATGAATAGAAAATTGTACTAATTAGCAAAGAGATGGGCTATTTAAACTCTCAAATTAGCGCGCCAAGTCCAATTGAAAATCTCTACGTTTCAAGGAAATGAGGTTCAAAGCAGCTACCACCAATGGCTATGTTAGCGAGGTCTATGAAAATCTCCTCCACAGACTCAAAAGCTATAATATTGACTACTCATTGTACGGTCATCTCTTACAACTATGCAAAGAACATTGCCTGATTCGTCAAGGCAAGCAACTCCATGCTCGCCTTATCCTCTCCTCAACCATTCCCAACAATTTCCTTGCATCAAAGCTCATCAATTTTTATGCGAAAACCAAACACCTCAAAGAAGCCCACCATGTGTTCGACCAAATACCCATGAAAAATACATTTTCTTTGAATGCCCTTCTCATCGGTTACTCCTCCGAGAATCACCACGTAGAAACTCTCAACTTGTTCTCTTCATTTTTGTCTCAGAATTTCGGTTCTGCTGACGTGAGACCTGATAATTTCACAGTGACTTGTGTGTTAAAAGCTCTTTCTGGGCTGTTAGTGGATTCTGTTTTGGCTAAAATAATTCATTGTTACGTTGTTAAAACTGGGTTTGATTCGGATGTGTTTGTATCAAATGGTTTGATCACTTCTTACTCGAAGTGTGGTGATATGGTATCGTCGAAAAACTTGTTTGATGAAATTCCTGAAAGGGATGTTGTGTCATGGAATTCAATGATATCGGGTTATTCTCAATGTGGGTTTTACGAGGAATGCAAAGGATTATTTAGAGAAATGTTGGATTCAGAAGGTTTTAGACCTGATGGGGTCACGGTGGTGAGTGTTCTACAAGCTTGTGCACAGTCAAATGATCTTATTTTGGGAATGGAAGTTCATCGGTATGTTATAGAAAACAGGATTGAAGTTGACATTTTAGTTTTAAACTCGATTATTGCACTGTATTCAAAATGTGGTAGCTTGGATTACGCCAGAGAGCTTTTCGAGGAGATGGGTGAAAAGGATGAGATAACTTATGGTGCAATGATTTCAGGCTACATGAATTATGGATTTGTTGATAAAGCTATCAGTCTTTTTCAAGAAATGGAGAAAACATGTTTGAGTACTTGGAATGCTGTGGTATCAGGTCTAGTTCAGAATAATCTGTACGAACAAGCTTTAGAGTTAGTTCGCAAAATGCAGTTATCACGTGTTCAGCCTAATGCCGTGACCCTCTCAAGTATTCTTCCAGCAATTTCTGATTTATCATTTGCAAAAGGAGGGAAAGAAGTCCATGCTTTTGCAATTAAGAGTGACTGTAATCAAAATATATTTGTTGCAACCGGAGTTATTGATACCTACGCAAAACTGGGGTTTATCCAATCAGCACAGCGAGTTTTTGATCACACGAAAGATCGGAGTGTGATTATTTGGACAGCAATTATCTCAGCATATGCTAACCATGGAGATGCCAAGGCAGCACTTGATCTATTTAATGTGATGCTGAGTCATTGCATAAAGCCAGATGCCGTCACATTTACTGCTGTATTGGCAGCTTGTGCCCATTCAGGACTGATCGAGGAAGCCTGGAGAATTTTTGAGTTGTTAGAGAAGTATGGAAGTCAGCCCTTGGATGAACATTATGCTTGCATGGTGGGGGTTCTAACTCGAGCAGGAAAGCTATCTGAAGCAGTTGATTTCATAAAAAAGATGCCAATCGAACCCAGTGCAAGGGTATGGGGTGCACTACTTAATGGAGCTTCAGTTTATGGTGACGTCGAAGTTGGGAGATTTGCATATAGTCATTTATTTAAAATAGAACCTGAAAATACTGGAAACTATACCATTATGGCAAATTTATATTCAAAAGCTGGGAGGTGGGAAGAAGCTCAATATCTTAGGAAGAACATGAAATTTTTTGGATTGAAGAAGATTACTGGTAGTAGTTGGATGGAAACATGTCAAGGCTTAAAAAGCTTTGTAGCAACAGATGAATCAAATGAAAAGGCCGGAGAAGTTTATGGGATATTGGAAAGATTGCTTGGTTCGATGAGGGATGAAGGTTATGTGATGATGGATGAATTCAACGAGAAGAGGTTGCATCAACTCTGAGTATCACTGAGTAGTTTTGTGAGGAAGAGGTTGCTAAGAGTAAGAGGTTGCAATGAAGTAGTAGTTTTGTGGGTTTCATGCATGCAAGATTACAGGGTTGCATCAACTCTGAGTATTGTTATTCAGAAGTACTGCGTTCCTTGTTATTCTATGAGGAATAGAATCTTGTTTCACTCTTCCAATATTGCTTGCGTGAAGCCATTCTGCGGGAACTGAAGATGCAACATTTCAGGCGATAGGAGTGCTGCTTGCATAATTGGCGTATGGTGTAAATAAGTGAGTGAAGAGACATGTTCAGAAGCAGAAGTTGAAGCCAGAGGGTATTTTTATGCAAAGCACATATATGCTCCCTGGGGACAACATTTGTCATTCAGTTGATGAAATACTTCGGAGAGAGGATTATCAGCTTACCAAAGTCCTTTTTGGAGGTCTAGCGCCACATCTTTTGTTATATTGGCAACAATTATTGTACTAAACAATGTCAATGAGTAGTAACAACCTTCTTTGATGGGCTTTGACACTTCAACCTTTCACATAAATGTCTGCTGATGGTTTCTTTTGTATCGGAGGTATAACAGACAGAAACCAATGTAAGTAATATGAACTCCAATTTCTGTTAGAGTTTCCATGTTTCCCAAGTAATATGCAATCCTACAACTGTTACTTTAAAAAGCAGGAGCTTTATCTACTCTTTCCGTGAGACTAGTCCATGATTTCTTTAGTATGATCACAAGTAATGTTAGATCACAATTAATAGAAAGTTCATTATAACGCATATTCAATGTCTTTCCTTTTCTTTTTTCGTTTTTTTTTGGGGGTGAGGGGGGTTGGAGGTTGTTACAATCGATGTTTCTTCCCTTGTATGGCGTTTTGTCATGTTCAAGATATTATCAGTATGTGCTCATTTATTTGATTCACTGATCTTGGATAGTTTAAAGTACACAAGTCCCTTGACCTTGGTTTATACTACTCGAGTATGTGAAACTTGAAGGTGAGCCTTGGTGTAACGATTAGGGTTTGAGCCGTGGAAACAGCTTCTTGCAGAAATGCAGGTAAGGCTACGCACAATAGACCTTTATGGTCTGGCCCTTCCCCTGACCCCGCACATAGCGGGAGTTTAATGCACCGGGCTGCCTTTTTTTTTTATGTGAAAACTTGATTATCCTTCGGAATCTCACATAGGTAAATTCTTCATTGCAGTTGCTGCACTGCCATGCCTATCCCAACGATAAATCATTCATCCAATTGGCTGATGCTTTAGATCGGATGCACCCATGTTCGTGATCCCAAGCTTTTGTCTTCTTTCAACCTACCAAGTATACAGATCTCAATACTTAGTTTTTGATGCAGAGAATGTCACAAGTTTTATTTACCATTGTTTATTACAACATTGCGCACAAAGCCCAAAAGGCAGCTGTGAGATATGAAAAGGGGAGAATGTAACTATGGGAAGTGACAAGAGCCCTTGATAAGTGCAGGCTACAGTGAGGGAACAACTTACACCAAAACTAAATTATTACTTATGACTTTGATTGTAGGGCCAAAGGGTGTACATATTTTCAATGAATGGGCCAAATTAATATTTTTGCTCTTCTGCTTGTTCTTTTTCACCATGTTGTTAAACAGAGATAATGAAAAGAAAGGAAATATTGTAGTTGTTTAAAATGGACACATGCTTCTGGACAAAGGCCAATATTCCCAGCCATTCCCTTCCATTCTACTCTACCTAATTCATCTCCCTAGACTTTTCCAGAAACCACAACTCTGTCTCCCATACATTCACTTAATAATGCATCTTTCATTTCTAACCAATTCTTTTAGATTTTTCTCCTCTTGTCCCATAATATCACTGGAATTATCTAGTCCTTCTGTACTATGAACACGCCATTTACAATGTCATTAATTTTCACTGAGAGCCTAAATAGAGCGAAATGTACATAGATGTTTATATAGCTGAACTCGATTAGGTTTTAATTGAGACATAGATGGTTGATCGATATTTCATTTTCCCAGGGAAATTGACTATAATGGTGTAGATTCAATTAGGTCTTCACAAGGTATAGAAATTTAAAAGTACTACTTTCTCCACCAAAAAGCCAAAAAAAAGTCACACATTTGATTGTTAGACAAAAAATATTTATATTCGTTAGCCAATATATATATATATATATATATATATATTAATATATTAATATATATATTATACATCTAGTTATTATTTTTGAAAGACGGCTGGACAGCATAAAAATTCCAACAAAAAGACTATAAAACTAGTATTACTTGGGATCTTCAATTGATTGTTCTGTAGCCCACAAGCAGTGTTACTGTAAAGTGATTATTGCACCACTATAGATTCCTAACCCCTCCACTCTTTTCCCTTTGCTTTCACTTTTTCCTTTTCTATAGAACTCTTTATTTCCCTTTCTGTTGCTTTAATTTTCTAAATGAAAAAAGTTTACAAGCACCCTAGGAAAACTTTTGTTACTTGACTCTGGAATTCCCATCATTGCAAGATTTGTGAAACATTTGATTCTTCAGTTTTTCCGAAAAAAATTATATTTTTAATAACAACATTAGCAATATTATTAAGCGCAGTAAAATTATATTGAATTTTTTTTTGACAACTTATAGTAGTTTTAAAAAAAGAACGTTTGACTCCTCAAAGTAATGTCATATAAAATAGATTAGAAACTTGTTATTGATAGTTTTGAGAGAGGGAAATTTGGTGTTTCCGTGGGATATTACTAATTCGCGAAAAAAAAAGTTCGTAACTAATTTTGGTTTTTTTTTTTCTTTTTTTTTTTTCACAATATGATGATATATAATAGATCTATCAATTATAATTTCAGACTTGTTAGAATCGTTTATATATTTGTTTATTCATTCTAGTGTATTCGGAAGAATGATCATAATTATATTATTTTTATAATACTTTGCAAAAATCAGGTATATTCAGTCCCTCATTGTTGCATTCTTTTACACTATGGATTAAAGGAATGAATGTTATTAAATGGGCCAACAAATGGATTAGACGTTCTACTCAGGACCTACCTTCTAAGGTAGATGGGTCATTGGTCTCCAGTAACTTTAAAAAAAATTATGTGTGTATATGTTTATATATTTTAAATAACAAGTATATTTTTTAATTGACACTCTAAACTTCAAATTTTAAGCAATTGCACACTTGCACTAGTCGATTTGAGGGGCACAATTGTCTGCATTTGATTCCAACTGTGGTATTTGCTTCAATTTTTATTTGACGGTGTTCCGCAACTTTCAAATCCTGATCCGCCTCTGATTATGAGAAGTGAGGTGCAAATAGTAATGATCATCGGGGGGTATGCTCTCCCTTGACCCCACTCCAAAATCCAATAATACTCAATATAGTAACACATTAAATTATATTGATAATATAAAAAAAATAATTGCATTACATTTTCACGTTGATCTATGATGATAATCAGTATGTAAAAAGTGTTTTGCGTGATTTGGCAACCAAACTCAATGCCTATAAAGCCCACACGTTCTAAAAAATCCTACCTTTCCCACCAAAGCACATGATCCCATAATGAAAGATCAAAGACCCTTAGAATCCATAATCATGGCTACACTTTCAACCTTTACTCCTCCTCAACTCTCCGATCTAACACTTTACTTCTCCGCCCTCTACCACCGCCATCACTGCCGTATTTTCTCTCTCCTCTCTTCTCCCACCCTATTTTCCCTCACCCTTCACCACCTCCACTCCCTCTCCCTACACCACAAGTCTCTCCTCATAGCCAAACACCTATTGTCAAAACTTGCAATATTTACTCATTTCATGCACAATAACACAATCTTGCCACCACCCTCCACCACCTCTATGAAACTCCGTGATTTAGACGCCGTCCTCCTACTCCTCCTGCTCTGTGAACTCCGCCAACATGATCCAGAAGCACTCGATCTCCCTCCATCAAGGTGCGTTTTAAATAGTTTAATTTGTCCGCTCTGAAGAGACCTTCTACGAATTTGGTGTTGTTTCTTCCATCTCTCAACACTGCATCGCAAAACCGATAATGATACAGAAATACTTACGAGTGCTTTAAAAGACTTGATAGTTTAATTTTTATATGAAACTTGACTCTAAATATGAACGTACATTTCATTTCCATGAATCATGAAATAAGATGACTAGTATTCTGAATAATCTTCTTTCAACTCTATGACTTTCTTTGAGAAGTAGCTAAGTCAATTTTCCTTACACAAACATGTCTATATATTTTCCCAAAATAGTGTTCTTGTTTTGATTATATCTTATTATATATTTTTTCTAATAGGTGGCGCCTTGTTCTTTGTCAATACATAGCCAAAGACGCGCTAAAACTCTCTACCATTGGGAGCTCTAACAGAGAAGTCATAATGAAGTTCATCGAGATGGTAGCAAAATGCAAGAACTTTATCAATGCCATGAATCATACAGGTAATCAGTGATTTACGCAGGATATTTTTGCAAGCAGTATCAATATTTATAGAAGGGAATAAGTGAATATAATATTATAATGACAAATAGTGTCATTTTTAATATTTATATGCAATATTTTTATTTTATTTATTATCTATGTATACATATTTAGTAAAATATTTCGACGAAGTTGTGTTCCATAATATTACTGGGACAATGTATGACGCCCAGGGGCGAAGCTATAGCCTATCAAGGTTTGACCACCCTTTGGCAAAAAATCACATTGTGTATATGGGTAAAATTTTAGGTTTTAGAGGTATATAATATATATTGAATACTCTTTATCGGAGATTATTTTCACTCTTTTCAAGTTTGAACATCCTTGAAAAAATTCTTGATTTCGCCACTATTCTCCAGGTAACGGCAGATGTATAGGCATGGATTCAATTGAATCCATATATTTAATATAAATATTCTATTCAAAATCTTGTATCTAATGATGCAGGTGGTAGTGGAGGAAAAGATAGGAAGGAAGTGGCGACGTCAGTGGCGATAGTGGTGGCGCTGCCGTCAGTGGAAGTGAGTGGCGGCGGAGGGAGAGAGTGTGTTATATGCAAAGAAGAGATGAAAGAAGGAAGAGATGTTTGTAAATTGCCATGTCATCATTTGTTTCATTGGATATGTATATTGCCTTGGTTGAAAAAGAGGAACACTTGTCCATGTTGCCGGTTTCAGCTACCGTCCGATGACGTTTTCGCCGAGATCCGACGGTTGTGGGAGGTTGTGGCCAAGACGAATGATAGTGCAAGTTTGTAGGAGTTGTTTAGTTCAGTCATGAAAATTGCAAGGATCAAATTTTAGTAGCAATCTTTATCAGCTTAATCAATAGCCAAGAGTTAAAAAAAAATCTTGTAGAAATACATAATAGTTTTGATGGTATTTTTATTGTGATCAAATTATGTTGCAATCTTCATTTACCATTTATCAATCAACATATATCAATAAATTATATCTCAGTCACAAATTATTTGAGCGATTATATATTATTCATTAAATTCATGATAGTGTCTGACTGGACTAATTTGTTATTCAGAAAATTCATAATAATTAGATCATTTTTACGATAACGATCAATTTATTGTAACTTTTCTCCTTTATTCTGATTTGAGACGTATTGCTCTACAGGACGGTCAAATTAATGATGCTTTCTAATAAAAAGGAGAGTAAGTTTACTATCTTATAATTAGTATTAATGTGATGGTCAATTGAAAATACATTTCCTTATGGAATCGCTTACTATTTCTTAATTTCAAAAAAGAGATAAAAATAGCTGGGGATATTATGTGATTTATTAGTATTCTAAATCTTAGTTGGTATTCAAAATATCCGATTCAAGTAGACAAAGAGATGGTTGAATCAAAATTTTTTATTTAAAGTTCAATTTTTTCAGAGGGCAAGGCAATATGAATGTTCTATCATGTTCCATCAATACTCTAAAGGGGTTATACGATATATCCGGTGTGGAAGTAGGCCAACATTTCTATTGGCAAATAGGGGGTTTCCAAGTACATGACCAAGTACTTATTACTTCTTGGGTTGTAATTGCTATGATGACGGTCAACTTATTGTAACTTTTCTCTTTTATTTTAATTTGAGATTGATTGCACTACCAGAATGTCAAAGTAATGATGCTTTATATTTTCTCCGTCTCAAATTATCTATCGTGTTTTTGTGGTTTAAAATATTTGATTTTTTCAAGAAATTAACTCTTTTTTTTTTTTTTCTATAGTTGCTCTTAGAGTATAGAGTCTTGAAGTATCTCTTATATTCTCAATCAATAAATTAAAAAGATAGGGTTAATATGATCAATTTTATTTTTAATTAATGCTAAAAAATAAATTTCTTAATATGTGTGAAAACAATCAGAAAATCAATTAAAATAAATCGGAGAGAGTATTCTTTAATAAAGACGAAGGTCTTAAATAACTTACAAGCTCCCTCTTCTTTAATACTAGTATTAAATTATTTTGGTACATTCTCAAAATGATTAATACCAAATTTCGTATTTGGCAATTAAAATTTGAAGATTACCTTTTTAGTTTGCACTTGGATTTTTCCTTTTTCCTTTTTTGTCATTACTACGGGAAAGATTTTAATACTTCATTGTTTAATCCAAAAGTATACATCTGTTATAAAAGATATCAGAAGAAATAGGTTGAACTCATATTGAAGTTCAGGAGTTCAGAGTCGAGCTTTAACTTTTTACTTTTGTTTAACCAAAATTCATGCTCGGGCTTGGATTTCCCATACAAAATGAAATGGGCCTGTGTCATGGATTTGGAGCAATTAGGTCCATTACTTTGGGCCCATTTTGAATCTGATAAATTAATGATCTGCTAGTGGGATTTCACCGCTATAGTTTAGAGCCTAATAACTATAATTTGCCTAATTACCATTAATAATTACTATTCAATAGTTACTAACTTGTATAACCTGTATTCAAACACACAAAGAATACTTCCCGTGTCAATTATATTCATTGGCGCAACGAATATCGTTGGTGCAATTGTATCCATTCGCGCGACGAATATTGTCCGTGCAATTGTATTCATTCATGCAACGAATATAATATGTATGAACTGTAACCATGGTGAAATACAAGGGTATATACATACAACTTGTATCGACTGTATTTGTTCGCGCAACGAATACAACCAAGACGAAATACAGAATATAAAAATATAAAATGTTCTTGTTGAGACTCAAACTCATAACCTCCGCTAACTAAGTGGACCCTCTAACTAACTGAGCTACGAGAACTTGTTGCTCTCTTGTTTCAATTCCAAACAATTAATCTTTTATTTTATAAATATACCATAACATTCAAATATAGCTACGAGTGATAAACTCACATAATTTCCCATCTTCGTATCCCTAAATGAATAAAAAGCTGAAACTAGTGTTTTCTCCTTTTGAGTACAAAAAGATGACTAGTTCATTACTGATGAAAGAAAGACTAATCGAGATTATGGAAAGGAAAATAAAAGACAAAAGGGGAGAAAATTTACATGATCAATTCGGATTGGCTTAAGTTTGTTTTAAAAAATACATTCGGGGACTGTATATATTGAAGCAATTCGGCATAAATTTGATAATTTCAACTTCCATTAATAATTACGTATGAATCCTTTTTCGGTTTATGTATAGTATCTCAAGTTTGGATCAACTAATTATTGACACAATCAGTTCATAAGAAAAAATTAAGTAATTTGATTTTTGATATCCACTTTCTTATTACCTCTTTTCTTCTTTCTTTCATTCTTAACCCAAACAGGGAAACGGAAAATATACTAGGAGTTGCTATAACTTCTTTATAAATCTTCCATAATTTTCTAGTAATAATTTTATCTCAAACTGACATTTTGTCTATTTCTCAATATTTCAAAGATACTGAAAAAAAAGAAGAAGAGGAATTTACACAAAATATAACTTTTTAAAGACTTATTTAAATAAATCACAACTATTTCAAAATATTACATATGAACGATTTATTTTAAAATTTTAACGTTTAAATTAAATTATATGCAACTTTTCTTATCCCTAATTTCTCTTTAAAATTCTCTCTCATCTAACATATTCCTAATATATCTCTTTCAGTATTCTCTCTCACCTAAAACTGGTAAATCCGCATCAGTTTTCCTCTGATTTATCCACTAAAGGATACTTCTTCACACAATTAGTATATACCATACATATACAGTAATATATAATATATAATATATAATATATAATATAATATATTTAAAAAATATTAAGTGCTATAAATATGGTAAATTTGGCCATATAACTCCAAATTGCAAAAAAGAAAAGCTGAAAGCTTTAATATTAGAACTAGACGGTAAGTCTAGAGACCAGATTCTTAAAGTTACGGATGAAACCTCAGGAGAAGAATATGACAGTAGTTCTTCCGATAACCAAGTCTTTGAGGACTCTTTAAATTTGCTTGATAGTGATAATTTCGAAACTGATTACTGTGATAATTGTGATCAGAATAATTGTTCTTGTGATACTATGGATTTTTATAAATTGCAATCCTAGTTTCAAAATTTTGATATTAAACCTATTACTTCTGATAATATTTTGGAATTGTTAAAAGAAGTTACAGATAATAATCTTCGAGAAAAGATTATTAACATGGCTTCTACCTCTTCAAATTCGGCAGATAAGCCACTTCAAAGAAAGCGTGATATACTCGATGAAGCTCCTTATTCTTTTGCAGAAGTTCAAAGAAGGCTTTTAGAAAAGAACGAGCCAAAGATTTCCGGTTATAATTCTTCAATGGATGATTTGAAAATTGAAGTAGAAAAATTAAAAAATAAGATTAAATCTCTAAAATCAAATCAAATGATTTTAGATCACCGAGTTACTCAGATAGAAAACTCTTCTTCAAATGAAATGCCTGTTGATAACAAGAAAAAGGGAATTTTTATACCTGAAAATAATTTTGAAGAAATTTCTGAATTTTCTAAACAGATTGTCTCAAATCCCAAACATGATATGTTTCTTGGAATGATGCAAATAGTTACTGCTCACAAATGGTATGTAAAATGCACTATTTTAATTGATAGTGACTTTTCTGTTACTGAAACTGCTTTGATAGATAGCGGTGCAACTTTTTCTTGTATTCAAGAAGGATTAATTCCAACCCGATATTATTATAAGACTTCTCATAATGTTAAGTCTGCATCTGGTGATAAGATGAAGATAGAATATAAATTACCTAATGCTTATATTTGTCAGCAAAAGGTTTGTATTCCTCATTTCTTCATACTAGTTAAGGATCAATTATACCCTCCAATTATACTAGGAACACCCTTTATAAGGGCTATTTACCTATTTACTGGGATAGATGAAAAAAGATTTGATGCTTTTTATAACGATAGAAAAATATCTTTCAATTTTGTTACTGATCCGGTTACGCGTGATATTAATGCTTTGATTAATATGAAGCATAGTCATATGAAATACTTGGAGTATGAAATTTACAGCATGTCAATAACTGATACATTGAATTCAGCTAAAGTTCAGGAAAAGATTAAATTGATCTCTAAACAATTTGCTATTTCTATATGTGCTGACCACCCGAGTGCTTTCTAGGATAGGAAAAAGCATGTGGTTTCACTTCCATATGAAGACTCTTTTTTTGAGGAAAATATTCCAACGAAATCAAGACCCTGTCAAATGAACTTTGAATTAGTAGAGTTCTGCAAAAAAAGAAATTAACAGTTTATTACAGAAAGGTTTAATAAAACATTCTCGATCACCTTGGTCGTGTACTGCTTTTTATGTTAATAATGCTGCTGAAAAGGGACGAGAAATTTCTAGATTAGTTATTAATTATAAGCCTTTAAACAAGGTTTTAAATTGGATCAGATACCCGATTCCTAATAAGAAGGATTTACTTTCTAGGTTATATGATGCCAATATATTTTCGAAATTTGATTTAAAATCAGGTTATTGGCAAATTCAGTTATTTAAAGAGCATACTTATAAAACTTCTTTTAATTTTCCCTTTGGGCAATATGAGTGGAATGTGATGCCTTTTGGCTTGAAAAATGCCCCTTTAGAATTTCAAAAAATTATGAATAATATTTTTAATCCATATATGGATTTTATCATTGTTTATATAGACGATATTCTTATTTATTTAAAAACTCTGGAATTGCATTACAAGCATTTAGACATTTTAAAGAAAATTGTCATTCAAAACGGTTTAGTTATATCAAAACAAAAAATGAGCTTATTTCAGACTAATATTCGTTTTCTTGGTCATCATATTTGTCAAGGTAAAATCACGCCTATTCAACGGGCTATAGATTCAAAATTTCCGATGTAATTACTGATAGGACTCAGCTACAAAGATTTCTTGATAGCTTAAATTATATATCTCCTTTTTATAAAAATATATCTCGAGATATTGCTCCTTTATATGATAGGCTAAAAAAAGGACTACAAATCTCCTTGGACTGATAGTTATACTGACATTGTTAAACAGGTGAAGAAGAAAGTCGCTACCCTTCCATGTTTAGCCTTAGCTAATCCTTTATGGAAAAAGATTATAGAAACAGATGCTTCTAGTATTGGCTTTGGGGGTATTTTAAAACAGATTAACCCTCATGACAAGAAAGAGTATCTGATAAGATATTACTCAGGTAAATGGACCAAGGTCCAGAAAAAGTATGCTACTGTGACCCATGAAATACTCACTATTGTTAAGTGTGTTTTAAAATTTCCGGATGATTTGTATAATCAAAAGTTCTTAATAAAGACAGATGCACATGCAGTAAAAGTTATGTTTAATAAAGATTCTAAACATGATGCCTCAAAAATGATATTCGCAAGATGGCAAGCACAATTAGCTCCATTTGACTTTGAAATCGATTATAAAAAGGGGGTTGATAATTCCCTTCCTTTTTTTTTATCTAGAGAATATTTACAAAATGAATAACGAGATATCTTCTTTTAATGCAGGATGAGCCATCAATGGCCGTCCAAGAATTCCTCTAATAGAGGAAAAGGACGCGGAAACTACGACCATTATAGAGGCCTAGGAGGACGAGGATCTTACACTCCATCATCCCCTGTAATACAAAGAGGAGGAAAGATATTAATAAATGAGAAGATTTCTCAAGAAAGAGGAGAATCATCCTCAAGCACTATTAATTTAGAAGATATTTCGAAAAACAGCCCGTTATACGAGCAAATGCAGGCCTATCTAGCCTCACAGAGAACCACGCATAGTGATACCTATGCAAATGTGGCAGTTGAAAACTCTGATTATATAAAGAGTTACGAGAAAGTAAAAAGAAAAGAAATGATATTTCCTTTAGAAAATCACAATTTACAGTGGAAGGATGAACCTTGGAAGATACTCCAACGGTATTTGATTGAGAAATTATATTTCCCGGGCAAGTCATAGAAAACCCGATTATATTATGAGAATATTCTGATAAGTTCAGGCAGTGCAGAATTCCAGCACTTTCAAAGATATACCCCAGAAGAGAATATTTATAACTTCTCCAAGATTATAATATATAATATATAATATATAATATATCATACACTGGACATTATATATTTATATATGTGTATACAATATATTATAAATTAAAAGTGTCTGTAATAAAATTATTTTATGCTCAACTTTTGCAAAGTATTAATTAATGATTGTATATTGTATAATTGCATTTAGTGACATATGATATCTATATGTATTATATATTATTTATATTATTATATGTATGTATGTGTATATTTGTATAAACCTAATAATTCATCATATTTTAAAATATTAAACCAAGCCTTAGGCTTGATAGAAAATTTCAATGCAGCAGTGGCTGCTTTCTCCATTAATGGCTAAACAAGGATTTTGAACTTGGGATTGATAATACCCGATATTTGTTGGTTTCTTTTCGGCAATGAAAGACAAAGGAAAAGTAAGTGCTTCGACTTCTCCATTGCAACAACTATTGAAGTTATGAGAGGGAGAAAGATTGATTAAATCAAGTAAGTAACCTATTTTTATGTAGGATGAAACGTCAGTAGAATATGAAATTCTGTTTATAGTTATAGATTATGAAATATTTTTTAAATTGTGAAAATTTCCCAAAAAAAAAAATAAAAAAATAAAAGATATTTGCTTTTGGAATGGGTTATTGGAAACTAGAAAAGAAAGGATACATAACGTTACAATTAATGTGAGGTTATGGGAATAAATTTTTTTTAATGAAAAAAGTCAGAAAATCATTGGAACATTTGTTGTTGGGTGAATTTAATTCCTCGATAGGATGGCGATAGGAACCAAAGGGTCCAAAACCTTGGTCCCCAATTTGGTACTTCCAAGGTACAAAATTCATAAGTAATCAGTTGAGTCTATGTTAACCTCCAAAGGCATGAAGTTGTTCGAGACTGTTATTTTTAGTCCCTGCCTTAGAGCTGTTAGTTCAGAACGTAGAGTATTGGTATAACTTATTCTCCCCATGAATCCCATCACCCAATTCCCATTGCTGTTTCAGATTACCCATCATACTCCACCTATAAGCCCATTTTGAAGGGTTGCACTGTCTGTGTTGAGTTTATAGTGGCCTCTGTTTGGAGGATGGCACTTGATATAAAGGACATTAATATTGATGTCAGTGCTTCCTCCGGCCACATGAATGAATTCAACAGCCTTAGCTATGGCCCAGGGGATTGACTCTCTCTTCCCATTGAAACAATTATTGTTTCTAGTGAGCCAAATCTCCCAAAGGCGGAATGGGATCAACTCCCCCAATTTAAGGAGAGAGTTAAACTTTTTGTTGTGGATAGTGTTGCTGGTGCATCCCCAGTTGTTTTGTTTATTCAGGATAGTGGTAGTGTTGTGGTTATTTAAGCTCATGTGGGATAAGTTGTCCTAGAATAGCTTGGCATTCTCACAACTGACTATGGCATGCTCAATTGATTCATCCTCTTTGTCACAGAAGAAATACCTAGGGTTTAGAGTGATCCCCATATGTTGCAGGTGCTTGGTAGTAGGGAGTCTGTTATGGGTCATCAACCAAAGAAAGTATTTAATCTTGTTAGGTACCTTCTTTGACCAAATCCAATTGAAATTGATCTCTGGAGTTTGGAACATAATCTCAGACTGTTCAAGGATCATGGAGTAGGTAGATTTGGTTGAGAAAAGCCCATTATTGGTCCAGTTCCATACCGTTTTGTCTATACAAAGAGGGTTAACATTATAAATGGTGGAGTTTATACTTGAAAGCACACTGCCAGGTAGGTTGAAGGACAGGCTGTTAGGGATGAGCTGGCCATTTAGGAGACAGGTGGCCAGGGTTTTGTTCTCCTCTCCCCTGTTAAGGGGTCCACTAATTAAAGCTCTAAGAGGTTCTAAGTTTTGGATCCATCTGTCATTATAGAGGTTGATTCTATCACCCTTATGCACTATCCACCTATTAGCATCTCTACACACTTTCCCCCATTTCTAATGCTAGTCCAGGTTCTAGAGGCAATTTGCCTGCCATGGTGATTGCTAGTGCAGTGTTTGTGGAACAACACTCTGGCCCACAGGGCTTGAGGTTTGTTGTACATCCTTCCAAGCCAAACTAGCATGGCTAGCAGTATTCCTAAGGTCAGTTTTATGCACACCAAGACCCCCTGCTTCTCTAGGCTTAGTAATGATATCCCACTTAATTAGATGTATTTTCTTCTTAGCAGCAATAGTGCCCCATATGAAGTTTTTCTGAATCCTATGTATTTGGTTGCACATCTGGGCAGGTAACCTAATGTGCTACATGACATGGCTAGGGATGCATCCCAATGATGACTTAGCTAAGGTAATTCTGCCAGCCATGTTCATGAAGTTTGTTTTCCAGCCAGCTAGCTTAGTTTGCATGCTATCAATGATGAACCAGAAATCTCTATTGGAAAGCCTAAGTATTTACCAAAAGAAGTGCTAGGCTTGATATTTTAAGTCCTTGCTAAGATATCTATTGTATCCTGATGGTAGTTATTGGAGAAGACAACTTTGGACATTAGGGTATTGACCCTTTGACCAGATAGGCTACTGAAATGGTGTAGAGTATCCATGATGGTGACACAATTCTTGGTGTTTGCCCTAGTAAACAGGATTAGGTCATCTGCAAAGAATAAGTGGGAGAGTTTTGGCCTAGTGTGGCTAAGTTTGATGGAAAACCGATCACCATGTTGCACCTGAGCCTCAATGCATCTGGATAACCTTTCCATACACATGATGAAAATGTAAGGGGACATAGGGTCCCCTTGTATGATACCCCTACTAGGCTGGAAGAAATCAGTCCTATCCCCATTTACTAGGATAAAAATAGAGCTTGAAGAAATGCAGGACATGATTAATTTGGTCATATTGTAGGGAAAACCAAAGGAAACCAAAGTGTCTCTGATGGAGGACCATTCTAATCTACCAAGTGGCTTTTCTAAGTCAAATTTGAGGATCATGTTAGCATTTTACTTTCATTTTAGTGAAGTGACTGATGTATTCTTGAACTATGTTGGCATTATCACTGGCCCTTCTGTTGGACAAAAAACTAGCCTGACTTGGCCAATGATGGAAGGGAGGACATGCTTGATTCTGTTAACAATTATTTTGGTAATCAACTTGTACATTGTGTTGTATAGCCCAATAGGTCTAAAATTCTTAAGGATTTTGGCATTAGCACACTTAGAGATTAGATAGAGGTAGGTTGTGTTAACTTTAGGCTTCATTTCTAGGGTATTGAAAGTCTTATTACAGAATTGAGTTATTTTGCTCTCCAGGACAGTCCAGCATCTCTGGTAGAAGAGAGGGTATAGACCATCAGGTCCAGAGGCCTTTGTAGGTTTGAAAGAGAACATGGCCACCTTTATTTCACTACTTCTCGGGGGAGCATTCAGAGTAGCTTGCTCCCTATTGGACAGAGTATGGGCATTATAGACAATGCTTTTCCAGGGTGTGAGAGAGCCTTGGTGTTCAATGGTGAACAGCTTGGAGTAGTAGGGGTAAATGGTGTTCTGGATTTCCTGTTTCTCTTTAATCCAGTTCCCTACTTCATCCTGCAGGGCCATGATTTTGTTTCATCTCCTCCTATTGAAGGTTGATGTATGGAAAAATTTAGTGTTATCATCACCTTCCATCAGTAAGTTGATCCTAGACTTAGTTTTCTAAAAGACATCTTCACATTTGAGAATAGAGGAATATTATTCTGAAGAAAGGTGCTGAATGGGTAGGCATTAGATTTCTGAAGGCCCCTAAATCTAGCAATAATGTTCTTCTTCTTATGAAATATATTGTCAAACACAATCTTGTTCTAGGTTAGCACTAGGGCTGGAACTGGGCATTGCCTCTTTCAAGGCTACCACACCCTTCATAGGCCTGTTGGACAATGTTGGAGAAGGATGGGTGACTACACCACATGGTTCAAACCTAAAAGGTTCAAATGTGGTATTGGGAGAATTTGGCCACAA
Source organism: Nicotiana obtusifolia (assembly GCA_002018475.1). Lineage (NCBI taxonomy): Eukaryota > Viridiplantae > Streptophyta > Magnoliopsida > Solanales > Solanaceae > Nicotiana > Nicotiana obtusifolia. The sequence continues at coordinate 10,873 of MCJB01047857.1, read as the reverse complement.
GATGATCAGCATAGGGCAGTGATCAGAGTGTGTTCTAGGGAGGTGACTCACATTACTAAAAGGGTAATCCTGGATCCATTCATCATTGGCAAAGCACCTATCTAGTCTCTCTAGGATTAGCTGGCTCTTATTCCTATACCTCGTGTTAGGTATACCTCATATTGGTCCAAGTGTATTTACTCCCCTTAAAACCTAAGTCAATGAGATTACAGTGATTCAGGCAGTGCCAGAATAGGTATGCTCTTGGGGCAGAGATATAGTTTCCCCCTGCTTATCTCTAGTCCTTAGGACTTCATTGAAGTCCCCCTACTAGCCAGCTCCCCCTGTAACCATTAGAGATAATTCTAAGCTGGTCCCATAGAGCCCTTCTGTTAGCATAGGTGTTGCTGGCATAAATTGCAGTGAAAATCCAAAGGGTGGAAGAAGGAGTTACCTTGACCATGACATTGAGGCCCGGTGGAGTGGTGGATACTACATGAATCTTCAGCATGTCATCTTTCCACATGATGACAATGCCTCCTGACAGGCCTATAGTAGGGTTCTGAATTTGCCCTATGAGTCCCAGCTCCTAAATGAGGTTCTTGTGCTCAGCCATCCTGGTTTCCAAGAGGACCAGCGTGGCAGGCTTATGCAGCTTAACTATCTCTGCACAATGTCTCCTAAATTCTCCACTATTAGCCCTCCTAACATTACAGATGATGAAATTCATCAGTAACCTTGGGTTGGTTTGTAGCTTCCTTTTTAGGCATTTGGATTTTCCCTTCATTGTTTAGCTCTCTAGGTTCTCCATCCCAGGTAGAATCTGTGGAGTTAACTGGGTCATTGCTGGTTTTAGGTTCATAGCTGGGTCTCCTGAGTTAGGCTCTAAGGCTAATCTTAGGCTTATTCCACACATTACCATGCTTCTTGGGCATAGTACGATAAGCATTTCTCCCTCAGGCCCTCTGAACTCTATTGCTTCCTCCTGTTGTTGAAGCATAACTTTGGTCTTTGGCACTCCTAGCCTTGCTTTCATTTCCTCTAGCTCTATGTTTGTGGCCTCTAGGTGCTTGTGGACATTTTCTGACCCTATCATTAGAGATGGGGTCATTGTCCTCACTAGTGTCCATGGAGAAAAGGGGGGCTGGGGACCCCCTCCCCTGGGGAGACTAGTGGGAAGAAGGGGATGATGTGGCTTATCTGCTGCATGAGAAGGCTCAACTGGTCTGTTGTCATTTTTGCTGACTCAGTGTATACTGAGCTAGCATGAGAGTTGTCAACCACAGCTGGTGACCATAGTTCAACAGTGCATGATTCAGACTGGCTGTGACCAGTTTGGCCAAGTAGCGTGGGTTTTGAGTGACCACTGAGATGGGTACTGTCCCTATCGAGATGTTCAGGGGAAAAGCAATACCTTGCAGTGCCATCTCCAACTATGAGGTTGGGATGTGGTCCATGGGGAGTGGGGTAGATGATACCCTTATCTAATTTTGGTTCTCCCCCGGCTCTACATGCTGCCGTTGTTTGTTGAGTTGTTTTGTTTCCCCTCCGTTAGTTTCTAGATTGGTAGTGGAGTTTACCTCAACAGTTGTGCGTTCTTTTCCTTTTAAGCAAGGGCCTTCGCCGTTGGGTTTTTGTGCATGGAGATTTCTCATCATTAGAAATCTTTGAGAGGCGACAACGTCAGTCAAATCAGTAGGGGGGGGTGATGATGGGACACAGGGTTAGTTATAGTGTGAGAGGGATAGTAAGTAAGCGTAATTAAATCCTTTTCCCCTTGAAAAATGTTAGTAATATTGTTAAAGAGATCAAGCTTAGCCCCATAGATGGACCCCAGAATTTGACTTTTGTCAGAGAGGCGGTAGGTGCGTGTGTGAGGAGGCACGTGCCCAGCGTGTGTTCTAAACTAGGCACAAATTGTAAATTGTGTAGTTGGTTTGGATTGTGCGCTAGAGGCCCGTACAATTGTATCTTGGGCCCATATGGCCTAAGCTGCCTACCCCCTTGGGGGCTAGTTAGACGAGGCCCGTGTGGTGTCTGTTGGGCCTGTTTTGTTTGGCACATATTTCTTACAGCCCTATGATAATTGGTAGAAAAGATGTTAAATGATGTATAAATTATCCCATATTTAGCTCTTGTTTGTTTGGATTTGGATGTTAATCACATTGATTCATGTTAATATAATATATTTTTATGTGTAGGAATGAGTTGAAAACAATCGGGGACGAAATCGGGGAGGAAACGAGCTAAAACAAGAAGAAACGGACAAAGGAGGACTTCAGCCCACAGGCCAGCGCCCAGCGCTGCCTGTGGCGCTGGAGACAGTACATTGAATAAGCTCACTGCCAGCAGTCCCCTGAGGGGCGCTGGGCGCTGCTTAGGGGACCAATTTCGGGAATTTTTTCTACTTTGCCTAGAAGACCTCCAAGTCGACCCCAGCCCTTCCTAACTCCTATATAAACACCCCTAAATCTATCTAAGAGGGGTAGAACGTGATTTTGGAGCAAAAGGAAGCCTAGGACATCAACAACAACAACAATTTCTCAGTTCATCAATCCAAACTAGTATCTTTAATTTAGTTTTTCATACTTAGTTATTTGGTTTTGTTGAACATGAGTGGCTAATCACCCCTTGTTCTGGGGTTGTGATTAGCCATGAATATCGTGTTTCTAACTTGATGAATTCGTTTTAATAGTTAATGTGGATAGGATTGTTTCTTCAATTCTATGCTAAATTGCTTAATTGTTTGGCCACCAATTAAGTTCTATCAATTATCTATGCGATGTTTGAGAAAACTAAGTTTAGATTAGAATAAGGATTGAAGAAAGCATGTTCTTAACTTTGTTAAAAAGAGCGGATTAGTGGTTAGGATATGAATATACTTAATCACCATGCTTAATTGTACAATCGTGTTCTTCATGCATTCTTGCTAGATTAATTCCATAGGAATATAGGCATTAATCTTGTTAGGAATAGGCGAATAGTACTTCGGAAGAAGACTATGAGTATCATTATCGATTAATTAGCAATCTTACATTAACTATATGAACGATAAGTCAATTAGAATGCAATAGGATTGGAAACAAAATCACAACCCTGGAATCTTTGTTTTATTGATTACAAAATACATCTTTGTTCGTTGCAATTTCTAGATTTAAATTAGAATTACAATTTAGAATAAACCATATACTAAAATTGATCTTTGCTTGATTAAATAACGATATTAGTTGTTATAAAGTAGTTAACTTAAGTCCCTTGGGTACGATAATCCGGACTCATTGTCCTATATTACTTGTCGATCACGTATACTTGCGTGTGCATAAGGGAGTAACACCCTATTGCCGCCATGTTCCATAGCCCTGCTACCGCCCTCACCATCATCAATATTACTAAGGACGGAGAACTTACCTGAATCTGATGGCCGCTTTCCATTCCCAGCTTTGTTCTCTATTACCTCATGTCGCACTTGGACTTTGAAACTATCCGTTCTCCCTTGCTGTTTCCGTGGGAACTCCACCACTTTCGAGTCATCCACCTCATTGGTACTGTGTCCTGCTGACGTCGTTTTTGCTGTGTCGTTTTCCCATATCTATCGTTTATTTGGGCATTTCTTGAGTAGATGGCCTAGTCGCGCACACCTCTTGCACAGGATGCCTTCCCCTTCATACTCAGTTAGTTGTTTATGTTCACCGATTAGTACTATCATTTGGAGTGTTACCTCAATGGATACTTGGATGCAGACCCGTGCGTACTTGCCTCTTAAGGTGACAGAGGTGCATGTATCGATTTCAGTAGCCTACCAACCCTTCTCCCCACCCTTTCCAGGATCTCTCTATCATAGAACACTGTGGGTAATTGGGGAAGTCGGATTCAGATGGCGGTGGCATGTATTTTTTATTCCGCTGGAATGAAGTTTGATTCCCAATTTCTAACGGAGAGGAAGTGTCCCATGATGAACCATGGGCCTCCGTGCAGTGCAATCATCATGTTCTCTTCTTTTTCAAATTTCATCACAAAGAAATCCCATCCTAGATCTTTTAGTGTTAGTTATTCACTTGGATTCCAAAGATGTTGTAATTTTAATTTCAATAGGTGATGTGAAATTTTATTTCCCAAAGATCTTGACAATTAATGAGAATTGCCATGGGTGGTAGAGTCTATTCTTTTGTTCTTGGCTAAGGATGATGGGCCCAGCTGTGTCGTCTGTGGTGGATTTGAATGATGCCTCCGGTTGGTGGTACTGGGTGTTGTATGTGCTTGACTTTGTCAAGTTCTTGTCCGCTAGTATCTCCTTAAAGGTCTTAACCTTTTCTTTTGGAGTTGATTCAATTTCCATTGGTGTTGAATTGGTATCCGGAGGGTCAGGGGGTTTTAGTGCTGGTGGTGATAGTTATTCCTCTGCGAGAGGTAGGGTAGGGCCATCTGGGGGGAGGGAATAATTGTAGAGAGAGAAAAACTCTCCCCTAGCTTAGACAACTTCTTGGTCGAACATACCTATGAGCCACCTTCATTTCGTTTTTCTATAGTGAAATTACTTAATTGTTTACCACAATAATTACTTCAAACTTAGAAAGGAACTCGAGGAATATAGGAAACAAATAGGAAATTATAAATTACGTATGTCCTTACTTGGAGTAAAGGATCTTTTGGGGATATATCGGTTAAAAAACGAAAGGTTCTTGCTCGATTAAATGGAATCAAATCCTCCATTCATTGTCCCATGAGTAGTTTCTTACAGAATCTAGAGATCCAACTCAAATGACAGTAGTATTCTTAGGTTAGAAGAAGACTTTTGGAAATTAAAATCTAGAATTAATTGGCTAAATGATGGAGATTCTAACACAAAGTTCTTACATATGACGACCTTACAAAGACGTAGACGAAATCGAATTACCACTCTTCAAGATAGTGTAGGCAACTGATGCTTCGGTCCAACAGAAATCCAAAATTCTATCCTTCAGTACTACAATATTCTTTTCACTACAGAACAAGCCTTTTCCGATCGGATGTACTCTCTTGTTTATAATAATTGCTTATGTCCTTCTGATCAAGCTACTTTATCCTCCCCTCTCAAGGATATTGAAATTACTTAATCCCTCTCATCCTTTAAACCGTTCAAATCCCCAAGACCTAATAGCTTACCCCCGTATTTTTTCTAGATTACTGGTCAGAAGTGGGTTCTAATGCTACTGCTTTTTGTCACAAAGTCTTTGCGGATAACACCATCTCTCCTGAAATAAATAAAACTTATTTGTGCCTCATACCCAAGATAAAAAATGTTGTCTCAATTTTTCAATTCCGATCGATTAGCCTTTGCAATATTATCTATAAGTTAATTACAAAAATATTAGTCAATCGGCTCAAGCCTTTGTTACATAAAATTATAGGACACACTCAATCCAGTTTTCAACAAGGAAAGCGCACTTCGGATAATGCAATCATTGTCCAAGAAACTCTCACACATTTTCGCAAAACAGGGGGTAAACAAAGCCACATGCTTCTAAAACTGGATTTAAAAAAAGCCTTCGACAAGTTAGAGTGGTCCTTCATTCGTCGTATGCTCTTTTTTTTATAAATATTCCATCCTCAATAATTACTCTAATCATGTCCTGCATTACGACCACCTCAACCTCAATACCGATAAATGGAACAAGGACAAATTTTTTTCAATCGTCTCGAGCCAAGGCGATCCCCTCTCCCTCTACATTTTTATTATGTGTATGGAAATGCTCTTGCATAGCATCTCCACATCGGTAAACTATCTTCTCTAGAAGCCATTAAAATTTCATAAAATGGACCTGAACTCCCATATCTTTTCTTTGCTGACGGCATCATTTTCCTCTCTAAAGTAATTAAAAGCTGTCATCCCATAATTGACACGCTTAATCACTTTAACACAATCTCAGGCCAGAAAATAAATTTTCAAAAGTCAAAGATTTTCTTCTCAAAAAATTGCACCGACGATGATAAAGCCTATGTGCTCTCATGCTTTAGCATGTCTAAAGGTATAACCTTCAGCAAATACTTATGATTCCCCATGTTCGTCAAGCGACCACAAAAATCCGACTTTCAATTTCTCCTTGACAATTTCAATGCTCGCCTTGCAGACAAGAAGACTAAGTTTCTATCCCTAGCATGGAGAACAACTCTAATCAAAACTATGATAACAGCCTTTCTAATCATGTAACGCAATACATTTCTATTTTCAAATTCATATTAAATAAAATGGAGCAATATCAGCGAAACTTTCTTTGGGGCACTACTTCCTTAGAAAAGAAACTCCATCTAATTAATGGAAAAAAATAACCACCACCACCACACCCCCCCCCCCCCCCAA